>LUCM01002008.1:111531-139555 GCA_008360955.1 Fasciolopsis buskii | reverse complement strand
CGCAGATACGGCCATTCTTATCCATATAAATTATCAGACTGAGCTAACGGACAGTAACCGAGCAAATCAGGGACGGATAAGTGCAACGTCATCGAGCGGTGAAGTTCAACAAACCGTTCAGAGCCTGCCCGGTAGCGTAATGGCTAAGGCGTTCGACTCAAATTCGTTCGTCCCGCGTTCGCGTGCCAGTTCGGGCGCGGTACACATGCACGCTCATGATTCCTAACAAGGATGAAACAGCTGTACAGTAGTGCTTCCATGGTTTCTTTATGGTGAGTTGAGCGATGATATCACATGGTGAATTATTTCATGAAAACATTCAATCTTTCGACTTCTTACTTCAAACAACTCTTTATGTTGACTTCGTCGTTCGAGACTGTCGTGCGGTTTAGGTATTTGAATGTCTGCACGTGTTGTCTTATCGCACCGTTGAATTGTACTGGTTACGTGGACTCTGCAGGCCATATCTAGAACATCTTAGTGACAGTGCAAGTATCCAAGTATACTATTCCTGCACAGCCTAGTGCAGAATAAGAATAAAAACACGGTGTAGAATGTATCCCACTATTTTCACAAGACACATAAACGAAAGTGCGCAAAACCAATGCACAGAGATACGATTGGAACGCCGAGAGTTGGTAACACAAACACTTTTATAAGTACCAAAATCCTGACCTTTTTTATTGACTTCCAGTTGAGTGGTTTCTCCGGAAGGCTACATAGCTCGGAATTGGCTCGGGAGCAGTCGGATTGCTCATCAAGATGATGACGCCATCTGCAAAATCCAAAATCTGAGCATAGTTGTATCCCTGGTTAGACGGTGGGTGATTACCCCAACATCCGGTCACTTGGGATTTAACGACATGCATGAAACATGAGTATAATGAAAGCAGCCTACCTAATGGTGACTTGGGCCCACTCACTATGTGAGGCGAGGGGGGGGCGAGACCGGGAGTCCTGACCTCGAAGCATGGACCGGCATACAATCACGCAGTTGTAATAATTAGTAGGGTGACACCAAAATGCAGTCTACCATCAACGACCGTTACTGGATCTGGGACTCAAGCCTATGAAATTTTGATGACATACGCTTAATACACCTGACCATTGGCTGAAACGGACCTTATTGTGCAACTCCTTTGAACTTCGAAAATGAGACATAATTAGGCGAATTGTTCTCACATTTTCCTATCCTTAGGGGAGTAGTACAATCTCATCAGATTGCCGTCAGCGTGTCTGTCAGCTGGGCAGAATATTACACAAAAACCAACGAAACATACTAACATTGGTTATGGAACTTTTTATCGACGCAGAGATACTGGATGAGGTCTATGCACTCCCTAAAGCACCCAAGTTTCACTGAATGTGCTGAGAGCGTGTGTCCACCATCTTTAAAAAGCGACGCAACGGAAGTGCAAGAAGACATCTTCGCAGCCAAGTCGATTAGGCTGGCTGGGTGGCAATTGTTATACTATATTGTGTCACAAGTTTTTGACATGAGAGTATGATTAAAGTTCCCCAGTTCTGTGCAAATTGCTCGTTTCCCAAAATTGAACAGAAGACTGCAAACGGGCTCTGTAAATGTCCTAACTGTGGTTCAACACCATTTTCTCCGACAAAATTTTAATTCTTCAGACTGTGCTTCATAGAAACAGTGCCCTTTCGGGCCACAGGAACAAAGATGAAATCGTAGCTTGCACTCTGGTATGTGTAGGCTTGACTTGTCAAACTCATGATGGAACGGGTTGTTGAAGTGTTCAACCAATCTGTATATCGGTGTACCGGAAAGAGTAGTCCATTAGAGTCTAAGAATATTGAACCTGTTGGCTTTCGCCTGCCGAAGTCACTGCAAAAAGATGGAGGAGTATTGAACAACTATCAAAGTTGACCGCCACTGCAGTTATATTGTCCACAGCCTCAGATCAGTAGTCGCTTCGGTTGGCTTTTGCCAACTGAGTAGCCCTTGTTAGGAAACCCATAAATTCTGGTCATGCGTTTAGAAGTGTGCTCTTTCGGATAACTGTCAGCAGGTCCACAATATCCAATCCTTCTGTCACTGTCCCACAATACTCAATTTGTCGTCGGCAGATTGCACAGTAGACGGCTGCTACGGACTACATTGTTCTCCAACTGATGTTCTTTATTTATTTAGCTTTTGGCGATTGGGTGGACAGCTTTGATATCTGACGCAGGCAGTTTCTTCACCATCGATTCCAGAGTAGCTGCGTTAATCCTTCTCGAGGAACAAGACCTACTGTGATTAGCTAGGTTGATGTTCAGGCGTGCACGGACAAAGCCGCAGTTGACACTGCTCTTGTTCCTTCGCTGTATTCCGCGGTAGGACTGGTAGTCTTTAGGTGAGAATGCCCAGCTATGCAAAGTGTGACCATCATTCGGCAGATGTCGTTTGGAATGTTTGAAACAAGCGCTGGAGGCGGTTGGTTCGCTGTAGTCTTCGAGGTTGACGACAGAAACAATTTTTATTGTGACACTTTTCAAGTTAGTATCTTCGTACAGCATGTTCTTTGGCTTCATTTGGGGACCATCCGGAACATTGCAGACCTCCAAAACAAAAGGTATACTTCAATTAGGAACGTTAGCTGTAACTTCATGCAACCTCTCGCAGAACTTACCGTTGGCCGCCCGTTTGCATGTGCAGAATGCGGTAAATTACATGTTCAAACAAAAGAAAAATAGCAAGCCACAGCAATCCGAATCCTTTAAAGCAGCTGCTGTTTAGCTCTGCTAATCATATTGGATGCAGTACTGTGGAGACCACAGTGCTCCCACTGTGGTGAAATCGATAATTGCCGTCTTTTCAGGGTAAGTTACATTCCACATGCCACAGAGTAACGGAGCGACTTCAGAAAGACAACGTGCATTTGTGATGGTTCGACTGTCACTGTCAAGGACTATTCTCAAGTTCCAGAGGTCAGTGAACATATGATTAGACAGATTCTGGTTTCTAGCCAGCTTATTTGGCACCCCTTTGCTTGACATAACGAGAGAAGCGGGGTCTTACGGAGACAACCTGACACAATCATGGTATTTCGTAGTAAAAAATCCGAGAAGGCTCTTGGGAGTAGTGTATAGTACGCTCCCCCCCCCCACCCATCTTCACGTCGTCGGTCCAAATTCGCATCTTTAGATAACGAACAACCGAAACATATCTGTCGGACTGCAGAAGATTCCTGCATTGGGAACTGGTGATTTGTCGGATGGATGAAAGAGCCTTCTGAATGGTATTCGGTCAGTCCGGGACTCCCAGTGCATTCAATATGATCTCGGTGCATGGTTGCTGGTGATTTTGTTGGAATTCATTTGACATTTGATAAAAGTGACTACGACGCAGGAACACACATGTCTCTATTGCTGGAAAAGAACTCACTCGGGACCGTTGGATTGAGCGTGAGACCTTGTCCGCACATTCAAAACAGTTTTTCCGTAAGAAAATTGTTTCACCAAGGTTTTAGACTTAAGCTGGGAATGGTATAGTTGAACCACCCACCACCCACCCACCCCCCTGAACAGCGACTTTCCGTGGTCTGGCCGTTAACGGATGCTTCAACTTCTTGGAGTCACAAGTGAGAGTTGGTTAACCGGTCAAAACGAAAAAGGAATATACCCCAAGGAGTACGGCAGTCTGGCCAATCAGAGGTGCTATCCCTTTCAGTCACCACACCCACGCACAGTAATGACTGTTCACGAATGTTTTTCTTCGGATGGCGCCCCCGACAAATAACAAATAAAGACTACTGCTTTGCTTACCAGTAGCCAAAATGAAAACATTAATCGCCGCAATTATCCAGGGTGGTTCAAGGAGAACGGAAAGCTGTTTATAAACTGTTCACAAGAGATTTTACCTCACTTGAATCGAAGTCACACAATTTTTATCACTTACTTGACCTCAGTACGTTCGGGTGAATATTATAACAATCAAGCATGAGAACTATAACAGCTAGTCAGAAACCGATCATGGTTGACGAGCCTTCCCGTGTTTGAAGACAAAACCTTGCGCCTCATGAATAAAAGAACAGTCGTGTTTCAGCAGCAAATCCTCAACCAATTCTATTTCGCGGCCGCTATCTCCCGTTCCCACTAACTCCAGTGAGAATGGCTAGGTCGAGCAGATAAAAAGTTCGTCTGTTAATCAAAACCAAATGGCTTACGTTCGTCGTCTATGATCAACGCTCACTGATCGATTCTTCTGCCAGATAATTTGATCTCTTGTCACTCGTCCATTTTCTCAAGAGGCATTTTCGATCAGATTATCAATTAGCGTAATGAGCGCGAAGTCATCAGGGTTGTGTTGATCCCCGACTTAAATATTGATAATGATCAGTCAACACCCACTACCCTTACAAATCTAGGTCAGTTGCTTGGATGTGAACAGATCTTCAGTTAGTGGACAGCTTATAGGTAATCATCGTCTCGGATATTTGGGACATCTATACGATTGATGGGTCACTTTCTCAACACTTTTTGCTTTAATATCTAAGTGAAAGATCCGAATCCCGGACGAATTTTGACATATGAAAAGCGTCACAAAGCTCAGTGCCCGATCTTCGCCTGTTCCTTCTGTGTGTGATCTGGCGCAGATCCTAAAAAATTCACGCATTATCTCAATCGACGTTTATGTGATAAACGACAGTGGATCGCAAAGTTGAAATGCAGTTATCCCCGTTGCGTGCACGAGAGGTTGGAAAGAGAGAGTTGGACACAATCAACTCTAGGCCGGAATCGGATCCCATTTTCACAGATCGGATTTTACTACTTTAGAAAAGACCAATCGAGGACACTGTCCGTGAAGGTCGGGGAAATTTTACTTCCATGTTGCTGTATTTACATGTACCTATATGAATACCTGCTTGGATGTATTTCCGCCCGTAAAAAGGCTGTTGTTCTCAAGCCCAAAGAAATCCAAAAAATATGACTAGGAGTCGGAAAATCAGCCACGCCATTCTGGACGCCCGTTTGGTCACCTGCTCACATCTGCCTTGCGAAAACTGAACTGAACCGAACTGAACCAAACATTCGCTGAACTGAACCAGTTACATCTTGTGGTCAAAGTGCAATGGAAAATCGACAGAAGCATCAGATAACAAGATAGTGGAGAACAAAATTGGTTGATTAAGCATGAGCAAATCAACTTTAGCTTTGTTTATTTGGATCAAGAGCTAGTAAGGTCACCTCACAATTCTGTCAGGTTAACGTGATAACGTGATGAACTAAGTGAGAAGACTAAAATCAGATCCCGGATGGATGTGTTAACTGTACTCGTAGGGACACAAAATATGATCCCCTAATTGGACCACTGGTACGTTTTTATCCAAGATCAAGGATTAACTCGATTTCTGGAGAATAATAAAGCAAAGTGAATGGTGCTTCGGTCCATTTATCTGGACCCGACATGAGAATACGTGAAAGTTGTATTGAAACCAACCAATCAAGAAATGCACGACGAAGTCTGAATACGTGAATTCAGTTGATAGAACGATAATCCAGCCACCACGGTGCAGCACTGTGCCTTTAAATAAGTGTACAAATTTTCGTAGAACTCGGCCATTCGTGCTTCTTTTGTTTCCAAATAAACTGCAGTGGTGAGAATAGGAGCGCGCAGATTCGTTCAGCTAGTCGAAATATTTCAAGTAGTACATATAGAAATTACTGGCTTTTTGTATGAGGTTGTCTTATTGACTAGACTGTTTCCTGCAAACGCACTTGGCTTTGAAAACTGATTGGTCATATGGATGATTCTCTTGGTTAGATTAAAAATCATGTCACGTGATCGCAGCCAAAACCGGAGTGAAAACAGTTAGATCATTGGCATATGGAAACAACAGAATTCGAGAACTTGACAAATCAGTGTTATAAGCATAATAAAAACGGAAAGAATTATCCGTGCTTTATTCAGAGGCATTCAGGGGACCTATCCGTACCCAGTTAAGTAGTCCTACCTGGTCATTAAAGAATGAGTTTACGATAACGGTTATATGTGTATGTATTAATTGTAAGTGGTATCTCTGAGGATGGTCATTATCGCCCAGGAAGAAAGCGATCGGCATCGCGGTTACTGTCGCCAGATTATATATATATATATATATATATATATATATATATATATATATATATATATAAAAGCACGCAGACAAGTGTACAAACAAGCACACACAAATACAAACAAACAATTCCACTAGTTTCAGCGCCAAGTTACTCATTAATGAAACGAGACAACGATCCGCATTGCTTTCTTCAGCTGGATCCAATATGTCATAACCAAATGCTGACAAAAGAGCTATGCGTGAAGACAAAAACTGCATCATATCTGGACGAGAAAACAGTCCTTCAAAGTGGTTCGGGTTTCGATAGAAACAAAAGTAATGTAGACCTTAGCATGCTGTCGTATGTCCAACTATTATGATGCAGTACGCTGGAATCCATACATGAGTCACGAATGAAAAAACTGACAATAGACAGAAAGTAATCCATCAGTCGTTTTGTCAATTTTTTTAACCTTTTATTGTTTGCTTCAATGATTACGGATTTCACACAGCGCGTGATTTTTGATATGGGGGTCATAACTAACTGAAGGTTGTTAAGTGGAGCGGCTGATCTTGGTTAAGAGAATCCGATCATATGAACTTCAGGTCGAAATGCCACGATGTTGATCACTTGACCACCGCTAGTCAAAGAGAGCTTCTGCTCTGGAAATCCGACCGAAACCTTCTGAATATATATATATATATATACATATATATATATATAATGAGTAACTTGGCACCGAAACTAGTGGCCTTGTTTGTTTGTGTGTGTGTGTGGTCTCTGTGAAATCACCGACATTTTGTGCACTGTACAAAACCAAAGTAACCCACGTACGGATGAACGTGTGGCCATAAAGTATGACGAACGTGAATATTGCATAATCTAATGGGCCAATTTTTATGGTCACCTTATTAGGTTAGTCTACCGAATAACTGCGATGCTCGTTGCACTCGTTCGTGTGTGTGTGTGTGTGTGTATTTGTACCAGCATGTGCGTGCGTGGGCAGCCACAATTAACTTGTGCTTGTTTTCCTGGAATTGACCGTGTCGCTAATTTGATTCACGGACTGGTTTTTATCCAACAAACTGAATATGTTAAAGGCAACCAAATCATCCAATTCTGTGCACATATTATCTTTAAATTACCAAAGAAAATGTACATCTGAAATGATTTGTGCTAGAGTACACGATTCACAGGTAAAAACTTTGGTATTGTAACCAGTATCAAAAGTGATGAAAATTAGAATCATTTTCTTTCTTCCAACATCTGTTAATTAATGTAGAAGAATCGTTTGTATGGTATGATGTTTCCCTCTAAAAAAACATTTCTCCAGGTTTATCATTTCATCCTGTCAGAAGGTTGTTTGACCGATTAATCATCGATTGACAAGTTTCACCGGTTGACCTGTAGATCGATGTCATTAATCTGATGGTAGCTAGGAACTGTGTAATCAGAAACAGTAAAACCTCAGCAGTCGTAAACTGCAGTCATTCGTAATTCTAACTCGTTGGCGTGTAAAATAGTCAGAACCAAACATTACTGGTGAAGTGTATTTGGACCACTGTCAGTCACGAAGTTTCCCTCTCTTTTATCTTGGATCACCAAAATTTTGATCAGCTTTTGATAACTGCAAGGATCCACAAATCTATACTGTACTTGAGTCGTTAGTCGCACGTGGGCTCACCAAAACCTTTCTCAATAATTCCTCCAAATGCCTCAGAATGGTCGGTGTAGGTGTCTCCTTGACAGCCTCTCGAAATGCTCGCAAATGACCGTGTGTCGCAAATAGCCCCTACTTGGAAATTCTTACAAAGTGCCTTCTTGTGATGGTGGTGTTCTTGCGAAATTCCAAAGACGAAGACAATTGCCCGGCCTTATCTACCGGATTAGCTGGTCTTTGGCTAGCAGTCTGGGGAAGATGGTTAAACTGATCAGAAACACACCGCGAATGGCGTAAGAAGCTTACGGCTGTATGCTTACCTACATCAGGGGTGGAGGAGTTTACTGAGCATCCAGGTTATATAGCCCCATCCGAGGGGCGTATGACCTGATCAGTCTGCCACCGGTCCCCATTCGGTTGCATGTACAAAATAAAAATATCCATGAGTTTGGGTTGCGTGCTGGACTGAGTTATGAATTTAAACGGTAAACACTAGGGTAGGGTCCCACTGAAACTATGTCGATTGATGGATCACCTGAGTTTTAAATCCGTATTTGGTCGTCATCGGCTTATATGCATTCGGTTTTCTGAGCTGGATTCGGCAAAGATCAAATCGGTCAGTACAGTTATCGGGATCATTGATTTGTCCAGTTATCTGGTGATTGCTCCGTGAACTGGCACCCATGAGAGTAAATTGTTGTTACTCCAATCGAAGTACTTTAAGTGCCGCTGCAGTATTCTGAGTTCGAGTGGCATAAATGGACTTTATGTTCCAGATATGTGTATCGCTTTTCTGCCTTGTTGGAAGGAGTCATCTCCTAGTCTTGCAGTTTCTTTCAAATCAGTGAATGCATGCGCACTTTCCACATTTTTGCACATCGTCGTGTGCGAGATGTTGAACGAAGAAGCTAATATCGATCAGCCAAATTCCGAAGTGACTAACTGTGCTGTTTTGCCGATTGCGAGCACTCGTGGAGTTCACCCGCAGCTGAAGCACTTCCTCAATCGATGTAGACCCTATCACTGTAAAAGAGCAACTAGGACTATGTGGTGAGTTTACTTGTAGGTCACGTGATGCATTCCAATACAGCCTCAAAACGGCCTGTGTAGACAAGCAACCAATGGGAACCTTGACAATAAGCGGTCATGAAATGCAAACATTCCGCGAAGGCGATCGGACAGAACGCAGTCCCCCCCCCCAATCGGACTATTGCCAACATTCTATATAAATCCATCAGCTGTAAATATAACTTGAACCCGCTTCCGTTCTGTTGTGGTTTTCTTGTTGACGTAATTCGCGTAACTTGGGTCGGAGCCACTTCAGTGCCTAGAGGTGATTCGTATCCGCTCGTTACTTTGACTGACTGAATACCGTATACTAATTCCACGTCCAAATACTACAGACTGTTTCGAATATGGACCTATGGCCAACAATGGTTGTTATTGGGTCCCCGGCCACGGATGATATTTGTTTGGCCCAAACTGAAATCTTCAAGAAAGCAGCTCAAATCTTGACTAGTTTGCAGACGCTCGTGTCCGACTCCGTCCATCAACACACCTGCCGACTTGTTCTTCATATGGAAATAACCCTGATGCAACCTTCCCATGACCGTTTTGTGGGGCAATGTCTATTCTCTATTTCGAGTTCTGCTCTTCTGTAAGCCGGTCCTATTTCTACATCGCTATCGTCCGTCCCCAATATCTCAAGTGAAAATAATCAAAGTCAATCAGGACATAGAGTTTCTCTTTCGTAACTCAACTCATCATATGCTAGCAAGTTACTTTGCTTGCATTATTGCGCCTGTGCGACCGCCATCATTTCCTCGGTTGGCTTGGTTTCGCTTTGATTGGTCCATCTTGATCGATGCATTTCGCGCGATTTAATTCGTGGCGTTTTTTGTCGAGTCCAGACAGCTCATCCTGATTGGCTGGCCGAGTTCACCATATGGTCTTCTGAGTTTGCATGTTCGCACACTTTTCTTCTGATCACGTCATCATGTCGGCTGTCCGGAGGTATCCAATGGGATGACGCTGTCTCAATCTGGCCTTGTGTTCTGTCCTTGTTTACTGTTTGGCCAAGTGCGGTTAAATCCACGCCGGTGTAATGATCGCAGTTTGTTTGGCACAGTCCAGCATCGGGGAAACACCGATAACCAATGAAACCAGTTCGCCACTAGAGCACACTATTTCATCGGGTTATATAACGAACTCGTTTCGATAAGGAGACAGCTGCGAAAGTGTTCGCTTTACCGGATAATAAGATTTTTGTTCACTTGCAAATCTAAATTGTTTCGTCGACTCCTGAGAACTTCAATTATCTGGCCAAGATATTCCATGAAATGGCTTTGTTCATAAAATAGGGAATAGCTTAGCCCCGCGCATTGCGATCTGGACGCCCTTCCTTATCCAAAACCGCTTGACCAGTACTTTGAATGGATTAGTATTTGGTATGGTAGATTGGGATTGTGCAAACGGAGCTAACGCTGAGCAGTCGGAATTGTTTTCGATCAAACTAGGGAGAGTTTACACATGCACACACGCACACACACACACACACACACACGCATTGTCCAGTCCCTTGACCTCCATTTGATGACGACAATCGGGAATACAGTTGTGCTGCTGTTATGAAGTTGGTGATAAGCCTAAAGTTCTGCTGTAAATCGTCCCATAGTAGGACGCAAATACGGTCGGTCCAGTGCAGATGCCAACTTTTGCGAAGATCAACTGATCTTCTAACGAATGTCTGTTCTGGTGGGATATCCTAGCAAGCACATCGAATGACCCAACCACCTTAACCTATGCACGTTCACTGTTTCTCCTAAATGGCGAAACATGCGGCATGGTGCTCTATGCCTAAACTATGAGTCGCTCAATCAATTGTTCCACCATAACTGAATAATTCTTCGGGGACACGGCAACTTAAACACGAAGAATCTTCACACATTTGTCTAAAGTATGCATCTTCCTAAACCTTATAGAAGGACCAATCTTACAGTTCCTGCGTGAAATTCAACCTTGATCGATGTCATTGCCGAATTGAATGTCTATCCGGTTGGTGGTCATTCGCTTTGATTGTGAAATCAAGAAACTTCAGCTGTGACACTGAAATTGTTTTGTCTGTTACATTTTTCTCCCGCAACCGCTTGAACACCTGTTTCAACTACTCCACGCGCGCGTACTTTGTGATTCCAACTTTCATTTAAACAGTTCAGTCAACTTTTGAATTGCCTAGTTTACTGCTGTTTGGAATATGCTGAATGTCGTTTGTAATCAGAATGGCAGAAGAAAAATGAACTCAAAATATCTTCTGCGAGTGTTCTTAGTTTCAACAGTTTTAATCCAGGTAATGGTAGGATTTGTAAATGTGCACTCGGCAGGTAACCTCTCAAGAAATATCTTACTAATTATGAATTTCGTGAAGCTTTGGAACTCCATATTAGCCGTGGCGCACTTCTAAAATCGCCGGTCGGGGATTTGGACCGACGCTCATTATTGCCGTAGTGATTAGAATCACTCTTGCGTGAAATGAAATCCTCCTGTTCGTTCTTGGTGTTTGCCTCCAATAAGTTTCCCGTTGATTATATGGTACCACCCTTCGATTGAGTTGCGCCTAAACCTTTTTCGAGTCCCAAAATCGAAATCTTTACACGGTTTTAGAAATCAAGTTCTCAACTGCCGAGTATCCCGCCAAAGTCTCTAATACAGTTTGGGACGACAGGGAACGACCCAGTACACGCTGGGTGTTCCGTCACACAATGGATGAACCAACCATGAGTCGGACAGGGATTAGATTGCAAGTGCCTCCTAATGCCTCAGGATGTTTGGATGTGAATGCTTCAGACTCTGAGGTGCTATTCGGCTTCAACATCTCTCGAAGTGCTTCCAAATGACTGTCTCCTCAACAGCCTCTGCTGAGGATGTCCTATACATTGTCTTCTTGTGGCAGAGGTGTTTTCTTCGAAGTTTGAAAACGAAGGCGAAGGCGAAGTCCTGGAGCCGTCCACCGGGTCGAACAATTATTGGCCGTCACTATAGAAGAGGTGGTGAAACTGATTTCAAACCAACAACAGCCGATGTACGAAGAGTACGGAATTACGCTCTCAGGCATCTTTAGCGAATGGGTGTGTTGGGAAGACTGGATGTTTTTGCCTTATTCAATATGAGCAATCAGTCACGGGCTCTCCAGTGGGTTACGAGACCTTCAAATTGCCTTACTACTTTGTGGGGTAGACCATTTGGTCAAAGGCTCTAGACAGGCTCCCCCAGTCTACTCTCTGTTTCTGTTCTGGCAACCGGGCAGAACCAAGCTTCCAAGGGAATCATAAATTCCGATGGAATGCCGGTGACAAGGAGATAGAGGCTGGCGGGGTCAGCCCGTGTGTGTCGAAATTATTTCTTTCTCTCCTGCAGTTTTATTTCCTCGCCATGGTTCCGATGGCCTTGAATCTGTGAACAGATCTATGTTACGCATTTATATGATTCAGGGGCTTCCTTTTGTCAGTTAGCTTGAGGTGGCAATCAACACATGATAAGTGTGCGCGATGACATACTAGGTAGTTGCACGTGACCGGAGCACAGCAACAAGCTTCTTCGATGCCCTGTTTAGTGTCGCAAATAAACTGACCAAATTCATTCCAAATTCGCAGTGTAAACAAGTGTCCGGTATTGTTTGGCAAGCCTTCTCTATTCGCGTTGGTCGTAATGCCTTTAGATTGTGGACACGTGTTTAAGATACGACCCGCCTACCGGTAGGAATGACACGTTAGACTACGAAATGGATGAGTAAAGAGGTGAAAGAATTCATCATAAGAATACCAATGAATTAGTAACTCTGTAATTTCGTGTTACCGTAATTTTGTTGATTGAAAGTTTCCGCTCCAGTGTGCTTGAATTTTTCGATGAACGGAATAGCGATTTTTGAAAGATAACAACGAAATGCCTGGTCGAAGTTTCAGGGACATCCACGGACCGTTCGAAAGTCAATCGAACTCTAATAAGTATTATGTTTCGGATTTCGGGATAAAAAACACCGGCAGTCGATCAGCTCCTCAGCGAAATCTATATTTGGTTACAAAGTTCCATTTGAATGTTTATGATCGCAGCATTAGAATGAGCAGTGTTCAGGTTTGCTTGCACAAGTTCGAAGGTTGGAATTCCGTATCCGCCGATTGTTTTGCCGGTAGACTGCAATTCACTGTCTCGCGGCTAGTTTGCACATCTGACCCAATGAGATCTTATGTGGTTCCACGTCATTTCAAGTTTCAAGGTCATGGCTCTCGGTTTCCGTTTCCCTGCTTCTTGTAGTGGACCCTAGTAGCTATGGGACATGCCCCTTCCACTAAGCTAATTTGTGAAACGGGTCAGGGATAAGAAAAAATTGGTGGGTAAAACTTTTCCTCTCCGTCTGCGTGAGTGCTGACGGAAACGAAGCCATCGTGCAATAGTACCCTTATTTTCTGAATCAGGGAGATTCAGGAGTTCCTAGGAGGAGATTCTTCACAAAGAAACAATAGCCGTCCTCCCGCAGTCATGAAACGGCTGCCTGATTGGCCTTCTCCAGAATTTCGCAGTTTTTTGACAACAACCCAAAAAGTGCAATCTAATCCTCAGCTTCGGATGAACCGGAAAAGAGGCTCAGTTATTCAAACTGAGCAGCTCCAGGTCATGCATTCAGTCGCTGTTGTACACAGACATGAAATAGTGAAAACTGTTCAAACCGTTCCGACTCTGAACCACACAAACGAAACCAGCTATTGGAAGTAGCGTAGATATTTATTTACAGGTATCAAAGGTAGACTATCTCCGTGCTTTGAATTTTGTCTACCTCTGGCTGTTTTTCTCGCTGTGCACGCCTTCGATGGCATGGACTGTTGAGTCACGTGACTTTCCCGTGGGTTCATCCCACTAATCGATGAATTTAAGAAGCCACAATACAGGATTACTGTCAATTGTGCGCAAAATTTGTGTGTCGGTGTTTAATGCAGCCAGATAGTACGCTTTTTACCAGTAAGTTACAAGATCCCGGTCGCGCTAGGGAACTGATAAGGTATGTTTCTAGCCATGTGTGGACGATACGTTGGTAATTGTCAGATCTATCGAACGAACGTGTTACATTACGAAGTGTAGAATTCGGGGAAGAGGGGACATTAGCAGACACTATTCCGGCCTAGTGCAAGTTGAGCATGAGTTTCGCCCAATTTCTCACATCAAGCTACAGTTCGACGTGGAAACCCACAAAGTTTTACAATCACGAACGCCCAGTTTGTTCTGTTTAACTGCTTGGAATAAGAAAAAAATCTGAGGGCCAACACCGCAGATTCGTTCGTGTGAACACTTGTGACAGGATATCTAAAATACAGTTATGAATAAACGAACTTGTTTTACTGAGGCAGGTGGGGTGTAGGTTTGGATGCCATATCCACTACATTGAGGCTATGCGTAAATCGTTGAGGCTCAGAATTCATCGATTGGATTTTGCACGGGATCAATCTCATCCGATCTTGACCCAATGAGCAGGCGCCTCGGCCTAGGTAAGCCTCGGAGGGAGAATTGAGGCAGCCTGCCTAAGACGAGGCTACGAGTCGTTGCTCGAAGTGTGGGTGGGCTTTGATGGGGCCCGATGAGTCATGCGACAGTGGGGCCGAATTGTCTGGACAACAGAACTGGCCCATAAGCCCGTTTGAACCCGGCTGAATGACCCACGGGCCAATGATCTGGTCGAAAGTGACCCGGACGGCAGGGTGGACAGTCAACCGCTGATCCTAATTCTGGGACAAATTGAAATTGGTTTGATTTTTGTGACAATTTCAGAAACGAACAGGGGCGGTGCTCGAAATGAAGATGAAAAGAGAGACATTGAGCCCGTCAGAGCGGCGGGGGCAGTCGGTCGATAAGCTAAAACCGAGAAAAAAACCCAAATGAATCATTCAATTGTGGTAAGAAAGTCGGATGTTGACTGGCCAGGGGCCATCTAATTGTTCTTGTTCGACTAAGAAAGGCGGGAGTTGGACTAGAGTCGAGACGACCGATTGAAACTGTTTTGGAATTGCAATGATCAGGTTGTACAATGATATAGCAAAGAATTACGAAAGCCTTAACCCGGTAGAATAATTTGTATTTCCCAAATGCAGTTCTCGAGATTTTTCTTTAGGATGTTGGGGAGCGAATGACTAGCACAAATGGCGATGAACTACGGGGCCAGTCTAGAAGGCTTGTGAGAAAACCGGAATTTTGTCCGACTTAAATTGTTCCACAAAACAATCCGATTGTTTGAAAACCCGTATTCTAAATGCCAATGTAATAATTTGAGTTTGCGATCGATCCAACTGGGCGAGAGCTGATCCACTTGGATGAGACATGGATAGCAGCTTTCCCAAATCGCATGACATGTAGCGCTATGGCTGTTCCCCAGCCTATTGCGCCAAGATGCACAGGAATTCGGTGCCTTAATGAGTTTGGATTTTTTGGCATTCAGTACAAATGTAAAAGATGGTCAACCCGTCTGTTCAGTCAGCTGTTAGTCGAGATGTATCGATAGAATAGATGGAAACTGATGAGAACAATCGGTTCTCAAGTTGAGTCAGCGGTTCCTCAAGTTCGCTTGCAGTACGCAAGGAGAAAGTGGGTTATTCATAGTGAAGTAATGTCTAGTCATCACCTAACACATGAGCACACGCACACATTTGGAGATTGCAATGGAACGCAGTCATCATAGAGATTTTGTTCATTGTTATGTACTTCTACTTACTTGGAAAATTAAGAGGGAATTCTTACCACATACTTCATGTGTGAGCATGGCGAAATGGACGAGCCTCGTAGTTTCTAGGGTTAGCTGCTCCAAAGGGGGGAAAACAGAAATCGTAGTCCTGGAACTTCAAGTGTTCTTGAGTAACCACAAGATTTCAACATGTCAGGTGACTTCTGGCTGTCGTTCACTACCAAAGCGATTCGCGGATCTGAGTACCAATATTCTGATTTTTTAGGCTGACAGACGCCTAATCCAATAAATCAACAGTAGTCACAACAGTCAACGGTCCTGAACTCTTAGAAATGCTTTGTAGCACAACTACCAATTAGGCAATTCTTATCGGTTCCCTCAAACAAACAGATTTAATAAATCGGACAAGGGTTGAAACTGAATTGTATTTTCTATCTTTTCTCCCCAGTCTTCCCAGCTAGTTCTTCCAAGTATAACTTCAAATGCTTCGTTTTTTCAGAAAGGACACAGATATGTGATCATCAAACGGCAGCTTATAGAATATTTGTTGGCCATGTTAGGAATACAGAACCCGCGTTCAAAGGACGATGAAAAAATCAAAAACTTAAGAAGTATGCGCTTGTGAATGGGGTGCTCAAACAAAATAAGTAGTGAACAGACCAATACAGTAAAAAATCAGACAATTTTGTGTTCAGATGCAGCCTAGAATTGATTTCCCAAACTGTATCATGATTTCTGCAGTGGTCCTGATGGTCCCCAAATCAAGTTTAGCCTGTCTGTCATCCTCTCGAAACCTGTGTGTGTGTGTGTAAATGCAGTTCAACCTGCAATAAAAATCCGAAATATGAACCGGGATAACATATTGCTACTCCTGGATGAGAAAAATATGAGAAATTCAGGGTGCATCACAAGGCAGTCCATTAAGGTCCGCCATTTTATATCAATTCTGAAAGCCTATGCAACAGTATTGCTGGAAATAGTAATATGAAATTCGATCACTAGCAACAAAACATAAATAGGAACGACAAACACGCAACTGAAGACGGTCAGAAACCTACAGTAGTTGGAAAGCGTTCAGCCAAGTTCACATACAAATTATCTGTTGATGTACAGAATACGAGAAACCCCAGTTGGTGGAATATAATCGAGCTGATGATATTTTAGATCAGTTTGAACTTCACTTGCGCTTGCTTTCACGATTCTGGTTGGTTAATTTTGTATGCGAGTTACAATGAAGTTGCACCGGACTGTATCACGTGCATACTCACCATAACACGTCGTCCAAGTGACGGGCCTGAAGAATTCCTTGTATTTCGTGTGTAATATGGAAACATCGGATATCCATATTCATTCAACCATATTAAGTTGATTTAACCAGAGTTACTGCCCCCGGTTACTTGTTAGTCACCCTAATGCAGTCACTGATTGTTCAAGCTTTACTTCAACTGTACTCGCATTTGGCGCGACCGGGTTCCTTCAATAGTCGCCATAAATACTGAGACGAATACAACAAACAAATCACACTAATTTCTGTGACACTTAACTGACCGCATTCCTTATTTATGTGGCTGCATATGTTACATGCACTTATCTTTCCAATAGACAATGTGTTCCACATTCACTATCCATAACAAAAGGCAACAATTTCTGAGATATGAGACATTTCTTATGGTTTAATTTATCGTTAGTATATATTATTTTGATAACCAAATAGCTTATATTAGTCTTCCATGAGCAGCACTTACTGATTGCCGGCTAATTTGGTCGCTCGGCACCTACCGAATTCCTCATACAGCATTTTTGCTCCGCCACTCGAATGGTATAATCCGCGGGAAGTCGCCGCAGCCGTGCTGATCTCCGATCCGGGTGGAGGTCATGAAGAGTCGATGCCAACTACCCTTACAGGTACGGACTACGAACACGCATTGGATTGACTCTGACACAACCTACACAACGGAAGACTGTTAGAAACTCAATAGTTAGAAAGTGTTCTTTCAAGTTCATTTATAAATAATCTGTCATTATACAGAAAGAAAGGAATCTCGAGTAGTGGAAAATCGCCGGTACCTTAGAACTTCACTGGCGCGCGCCTTTACGGTTCTGATTGGTTAGTTGTGTATGCAGGATTCAGCAAAGTTGTATGGGACTATAACATGTGATTACCATTTAGGCTGACCACAGAGTTCTATGTAGCAGACAAAATCTAAATCAATTTGGTTTGCGAGTGATAGGTCAGGCAAATACTATGCGCCATCGCACGGGAAGCAAGCGTCGAGAGTGGACCGCCCCGGAACCAGTTCGTGCCAAGCATTCCAGTAGAGTAACAAGCACAAAACAGGGTCTCGTAAAACGATGAAACGTTTATCATCAATCGAATCACCGTCATCAAAATCGCCGTCAACATCACCATCAGCTTCAACCGAATCATCAACAGCATCATCATTATAGTTCAACGTTAAACAACAAGGCAAGCCTCATTGCGAACTGCCTTTTCCCCAGACTCACATGTCCTCATAAAAACAACCAGCCCCGACGATATTTTGCCAGCTACTAGTACTCTTGCGCTACCATAAGCTGTTACTCATATTGCGATCGATTCTTATTACAGATGATCGAAAAATTTGACGCTCTATTGGATCGTTTGTTGCACAGTTAGCTCGGGTAGGTGAACGATTTGTTTGTCCGTGCAGCAGGTGTTCAATTTCGGTTGACCTCATTTCTCTTCAAATACAATGTTTTTGCCTGGGCATATGATAGTAGACAGCTTGAAGGCTTCAATCACAGATGGTCGGTGAATGTGAAGAAAGAGCCCCGTGGTGCTATCCGCTACGAGATTCTAGGTTAGTTGAATCTTCATCACCACAAAGGGTTAACCAAGACGCAATTACACGAGGGACTAGAGACCGTGTTCAGTCTGCATTCGATAGATACTATACACCAATATCCCCGTCAATTGTAGATGTCAGTAAAAAACTGCTACTCGTGACTACACACGTTCCGACATTTGTGCGTCATGAGATCAGGAAATTCTAGTTTTCGGTATTGCAGTGGAACAAGTCTGAACTGTTGTTCAACGGTTATTGAAATGACAGTCTGATGCGAATAATTTCTCGTTCACTTCAGATAAGCGTTGACAACAGTCGTGCTGATTGCACACACGTGTCCATGATAGATCGCGTGACATACAAACATGACAAATGGCGTAGACACAGATAAACGTGTAGTTGGCAAATCACGTCCTATTCGCGTGACTAGACACAAACTTGCACACACATTCATACACACACATGTACGTGTGTGCACGCATCGTGAACTGGATCCGGCCAATGAATCATAGTCACGTGGGCTGGTACTAAATGGAGATATTCGTGGATCATAGTTCCACACTGAATGTTCTGTTCAGTGTATTGACAATACTGTGGCTTTTTACGAGTTATTACTGATTACATGCGGATTTCGCGCATATTCTTTTGTTCATACTACAATACACGAACTGGCTTTCGCGACCAATACCTAAAACAGTTAACATACGCAAACACATATACACAATGTCCTGGATTCAACCTACCTGTTGTTCCCTATCCCAGGTTTGTGGATTTCGCGGCACCGAACCGAAGTTTTGTACAATTATGTGGACGAGGAAGGTCAGTGGCAATTCAGTCTGCAGTCCTTGCGCAAATAGTCTTTGTGGATGAAATATTTCAAATTACGAATAAAATGTCAAGTGTTCGTCAACGGTTTACGAATCGAGATTCAATTTTTCAAAGAGAACTCAGGGAAACAGAAAACCTTTAGGAGGATTTATATCGCGGCTCATTCGAGAAGTTCGTCATTGTGGGTAGTCCCGCAAACCTCCCGAAAATTCGAGGATGTTGTGCTAGTTTAACGGTCCATTGCTGGCGTGTGTGCGTGCGTGTGTGTATGTGTGTGTAAAGCGACAAAATGCATGAAATTAATTCCGACTGAAAATGCATTTAACTTACTTGGGGATGAATGGTGCAGAGACACGAATCAAGCAACAGATGACATAACAATGTGATTTGTTTGGAACTTCTAACGGGACCGAGTATCGCAGGGTGATGATTTGACGTGTCATCATGGAGTGAGCAAATGTACATAGTGGAAAACGACCAAACTTATTCGAGTAATAAATTTATAATATGTGCCCAGAATGGTATAAAAGCTAGTAAGTCCACAGCGGACGAGTTGCCGAAAGAGAAGTTTAGGTGAGAAGCACAACCAGTCTTTTTGGTTGCTGAATGCAACACATAGTTCTGACACCTCTGGTGACATGTAATATCAACCGTCGTTTTCCGCAATTCTTCGATGAGTGTTTATCTTAACCTTTCCAGTGCGCTCAGGACTAAGTTGCGCGCAAATCCTGAATAAATAGTTCCATTAATTCCCGGTCGGGTTTACTTCGGAAGTGTGCGGTTTTCAGTTGATGATCTTGAAGTTTTGATAAAGAAGACACTCTGAAGAGTTATTAGATACCACTAGATATTCTCGTGGGGTCCACGCCGACATGTCTTCAGAAAGAAACTTTCAATTCGAAGGCAGACAACCCGGAAAACGGGAGGTAGACTGTTCATGAAGACTTCAAAATGCAGATATAAGCACCACGTCTTAAATGTCTTCACAGAAGAATGCTAAGTTGAGGGGTTTGCAGGGACTGTGCACATCATTGGCAGTTCGCGAATTTAAAACCGATACATTGGATCACGCAGAGAGATCTACGATACGAAACATCACATCGGAAGTCAAGTGCTACGGTGCGGTGCTTTGAATTCGGCAGCTATTATCACTTCCTTAAGCAGCTTCTTGTGGTTAGTTAACGTAACTAGTTGAAAACCCTTCCATCCTTTGATGGCAGGTGCCCGGCGACCTTAACCGAAACGACTGGACTTTGGCAACCTGTCTAAGGAAGATGGTTAAACCTGGATTCCAAATCAACCACGGACAGTACACGAAGCATACGGCGGTATGCTCATCAGCATCAGTGATGGAGGATGTAATGGACATGCAACGTGCCAAACCCCATCCGAAGGTAGTATAAACCACCAAGTATCGGTTCCCAGCGGCTTACGTGACCCTCAAATCGTCCTGTTGACTTGTGAGTTAGACCATTTGGCCGAAGTCTGTGGACAGGGTTCACTAAATTTGCACTCTACCTCGGTTGTATCCAGCCCATAGACAAATCAAGAAACCCTGATGGATAGCCGATAATGTAGAGATGAAGGACAGGAAAGCTTTCGCATGTAGTCAACTTTGCACATCGTTTAGTTCCGCTTCCTCTTTCTCCCTTGTTTTTGCCATTCGTCATGGTTCGGACTGCGCATGACCTATATGCCGATGCGTTCTCAAAAATGACTAGACGTGGACTGACACTAGCTTGTTCTGCTGGTTTTACCAAAATGATTCGAATGTGAATGGGGCTATCGTCTGATGCTGATCTCCAATCATCGAGAGAAGTCGAGATATCTAAGCGTCAATGCACATTCATTCAATAATCCATTGCAATTAAATAATGTGGAAAAGTGCAAGTGTAAGTAGGTGTGTGCATGTATATGTTTGTATATCTTTGTGTAGGAGAGCTCATGTTTTTGTGTCCGCGTTCATCCCAGCAAAAATGAAATTGAATCATGCGCTGCTCGTGGGAAACGCTAGTACGAATTACAATCTCTGATTGATCTAGTAGCATTAATCATTAAGCTGGTCACAGAACAGAAGACTAAAATAGAAAGCCTTTTCTATCTCTATGCTCCTCGGTGGTAGATGGCTTACAGAAAGATCGCAAGAACTGGTGCATGAAAGCAAACGGAGCTGTATTGGTTACCGACCATGGATAAAGTTGGTGTATTTGCAAACTGAGCCGTGTGCGAAAACTCGATCAGTAAAGCAATAGATGAATCGTGTGGTTAGGCGTGGAACTGGATAAGTACGCATTGTTCCCCTCAACGTAGTTGACAGCTGGCTGATTTAATCGAACACCATATAATTTCAGGTCATGGAATCGATTTTTACATGACATGCCAGAGGCATGAGTGTAATGGAAGGGTCCACGAAATTGGCAAATGAGGTCTTGGGACTTGGATTGGCATAAAATCACACAGGGTCTCAGTGGGTTGGGTGTGGCAACGGGGAGGGCGAAAAGGAGGGCGAGTTACCGTCTATCAGCGAAGCAATCGGTGACAAATCTGGGACTGGAACCTCAGACCTTTTCTGGTGACAGACGCCTAATACAAGACCATGGGCGGTCAACTTTAAATGAATTAAACGTTAGTCGCATATTCTCTACCTAATCTAACAGGGGCTGCGCTAACCTCGACATCATTTACAATGCTTTATCGTAATGCGTCGTACGGCTAGAATCTACGCAAGAAGAGCGAGCTATATTCTGTTTGAGCCATATATTCATCGATCTGTTCCCCACTACTCAATAGTGGCCTAAAGTACGGTGAATCTTTCTTATGACCTCAACGAAGCCCTCTTTCCCGGTTGACCGATCAAGGATTTATTTTCTTCACATCTTCATCAGTGTTTCAAGCGTCAGAAGTTCACCAACCTATTCAAGTCGCCTTAGTCGCACGTGATCTGATCGATTGTATGATCAGACCGAGCGGTCTTTTTCACTTAATCTCAACGGTGGCGATCGGCAACAGTGTTTTGTTTCACTTCAAACTTACTGTTTACAAATATCTCAAAATTGCGTTGGGTCAAGTGGCAGTGAATTGCGTGGCATTTGACACAGTACCAAAACCAGCCCCAATAATGCCAAAAAGATTTTTCTTTTCTCAAACCTTTTAAATTATTTACCAACGCCTTAAATCAAAGCTAGAAACCATGGTAACGCTGCACAGCTGTTTCATCATCATGGTAAGGCGTCAGTAGTAGATGTTCATGTCTTCTGAAGCGGGGGGCGGACCCTGGAAGAACAATCGAGAGCTAAAGTACCGGGCCCGACTTTCAATCGTTTATTGAACAACAGCACTGCATGATATAGTGTCCTCATCTGTCTACGGATGTTGCAAAGCGCAGATTTCTGAATGCTATTGCCTTTCATAGATGAAACATTGTTTCCTTGGCCCACAATAATGAGTCGAGGAGCTGATAAAGTATGGTAACTCATTTGCAGCTCACAATGAGTCGTCGACTGATAAGAACTATCTCATTTCACTGATGTATATAGTTTTTTACGTGCCGCATTTTGAGTGTGACCAAATAAATCATCGTGAAACTCATTGGCCAAAATCGTTTGTATTCAATTCCCCCAGCCGATTGGTTTAACTTCTTCCGTTCAAGTAAGGCAATCGTTGTTATCTGGTTGGTTAACGACGTTTGCGATCTTTGAGCCACCGATGAAGGCTGGATTCTTTTTTACAATACATGTGCATGCCATCATACGTAC
The DNA here is from genome assembly GCA_008360955.1 of Fasciolopsis buskii. NCBI lineage: Eukaryota > Metazoa > Platyhelminthes > Trematoda > Plagiorchiida > Fasciolidae > Fasciolopsis > Fasciolopsis buskii. Next base: position 116,725 of record LUCM01002008.1, on the reverse strand, counting down.
TTTGAGTCCTCCATTGGGATCTACTGGTTCAACTCAATGCTCTCCTGATCAAATCGCACACTGGCTCAGTTTAGAATCATTTAATGACTGTAGGTTTCCAGACTGTAATTTGGTAATTCGTTGATCATCACTGAGTAAATCGATTATAAATGTAATAAAATTCGATAAATCTGCAGCCATCAACAACGCCGTCACACGATTGTCTCGGTTTCGTCCCTAATCTCTCCCCTCTCCACCCCCACCCCCACCCCCACCCCGTAAGGCGAAAAGGAAAATCGAATAAATCGGCAACTTCGTTTTACAACTTTGCAAACACTATTCAAGATGACATTGTAGCATACTGAGCAACCATAACCAAATCAAAATTCCTTGGTTGACAGGCATTTCACTGGTAGCTCTGTTCACTATTTGTTACCTTTCTATTGACTCGGATCTTTTTATTGGAATAAATGGATCACTGACATTCGGTTGTTTCAGCCGTTCACGACGAAACTGCAATCTGATGTAATAGGATGACCTGGTTACCTCCATAACCTGACGAGCCAAAAAGATCGCTCATCTCAAGTGGAAGCCCGAGAGGTGAATAGGTAAAGGTCTGACGAAGTAGTCTCCTGGTCCTCCAGGTTTGAGTTTGATTTGACCTAGAAACCTAATCAGAAAATTGAGTGGGAGAGTAATAGATCCAATTAGATGAACTTCTATGCAGCCACCCTTCTCATTACGGGGAGGTTCACGTTAGAACCGAAAAATTTGGTTGAGAACCCTAATTGTTCTCCGGATTAGCGGCTGGACTCTCCCAAACTACCCCTCCACCATCCCTCATGAGTCACACTTTTACAAAGGACTACCTGTTGCATCAGCCGTCGTGCAGGATACCCAGGACCGCGCTGCCCATTGCATTGATTAGGGCGGGTGGTGATAAGTAAGTGCCCGTTCAGAGCCCCTCATCTTTATTCAACGTTTGTCTTCTGTCTCCAACCGTACCACTTTGCTCGTTCAGTCTACCCACAATGCTTCCATTGATAACATATCCGACACTTGCAACAGGCAGTGTCAAACAGTGTGATAAGTGGTTTTCAATCTAGAGGCCCACGTCTTCTCGGGCCTCGTCAGTCTCCGAATATCAGCCCCCCTCAATGTGCGTATCTTCATACACACTGGTGGTCAACAGGCGTCTTTAGCACTAGCAATGAACGCAGTGGCTATTAATATCTGTTGCATCGGTGGAACAAGAATTCAAGATTCGAGTAGTGTAGGTAAACTGAATGAGGCTAATGTTTCCCTATGAAATTTCCTGGGCACCGCGGAAGACAGAGCAACTCAAACTATGGGTGAATGCAGCTTAGAAATGGTCTTGAGTGACTCGGCCTTGTTGGACGTAAAACTGTAAGAATCAATCGGCGTTGTTAGGGATAGATGTCTTAAACGTAAGCTGACGGTCACCTCGACATGCCCCTCAACAGGTAATGACATAAAAAGACGAGTTTTAAAACTAAGTGGTGCCTCTTGCCTTCGAGAGCAAATTAATGCCACTTTGCGTCATTCATCTCCAAGTAAGTTAAATGCATTTTCAGTCGGAATTAATTTCATGCATTTTGTCGCTTTACACACACATACACACACGCACGCACACACGCCAGCAATGGACCGTTAAACTAGCACAACATCCTCGAATTTTCGGGAGGTTTGCGGGACTACCCACAATGACGAACTTCTCGAATGAGCCGCGATATAAATCCTCCTAAAGGTTTTCTGTTTCCCTGAGTTCTCTTTGAAAAATTGAATCTCGATTCGTAAACCGTTGACGAACACTTGACATTTTATTCGNGAGTAAATCGATTATAAATGTAATAAAATTCGATAAATCTGCAGCCATCAACAACGCCGTCACACGATTGTCTCGGTTTCGTCCCTAATCTCTCCCCTCTCCACCCCCACCCCCACCCCCACCCCGTAAGGCGAAAAGGAAAATCGAATAAATCGGCAACTTCGTTTTACAACTTTGCAAACACTATTCAAGATGACATTGTAGCATACTGAGCAACCATAACCAAATCAAAATTCCTTGGTTGACAGGCATTTCACTGGTAGCTCTGTTCACTATTTGTTACCTTTCTATTGACTCGGATCTTTTTATTGGAATAAATGGATCACTGACATTCGGTTGTTTCAGCCGTTCACGACGAAACTGCAATCTGATGTAATAGGATGACCTGGTTACCTCCATAACCTGACGAGCCAAAAAGATCGCTCATCTCAAGTGGAAGCCCGAGAGGTGAATAGGTAAAGGTCTGACGAAGTAGTCTCCTGGTCCTCCAGGTTTGAGTTTGATTTGACCTAGAAACCTAATCAGAAAATTGAGTGGGAGAGTAATAGATCCAATTAGATGAACTTCTATGCAGCCACCCTTCTCATTACGGGGAGGTTCACGTTAGAACCGAAAAATTTGGTTGAGAACCCTAATTGTTCTCCGGATTAGCGGCTGGACTCTCTTAAACTACCCCTCCACCATTCCTCATGAGTTACAATTCTACAAAGGACTACCTGTTGCATCAGCCGTCGTGCAGGATACCCAGGACCGCGCTGCCCATTGCATTGATTAGGGCGGGTGGTGATAAGTAAGTGCCCGTTCAGAGCCCCTCATCTTTAATCAACGTTTGTCTTCTGTCTCCAACCGTACCACTTTGCTCGTTCAGTCTACCCACAATGCTTCCATTGATAACATATCCGACACTTGCAACAGGCAGTGTCAAACAGTGTGATAAGTGGTTTTCAATCTAGAGGCCCACGTCTTCTCGGGCCTCGTCAGTCTCCGAATATCAGCCCCCCTCAATGTGCGTATTTTCATACACACTGGTGGTCAACGGGCATGTTTAGCACTAGCAATAGACGCAATGGCTATTAATATCTGCTGCATCAGTGGAGCAAGAATTTAGGATTCGAGTGGTGTAGATGAACTAACTGGGCCCAATGTTTCGTTCTGATATGTTCTGCGAACATGAGGATACAAAGTGGCTGCAGGTCAGTGTGATGTAGAAATAGTCTTGAGTAGGAAGGCTAACGCGGCCCTCTTGGACTAGTTCCGTAAGACTAAGAATCAATTAGCGTTCGTAAGGAATGCCGTGTTTATCGCTACTAAGTCATCTCAGCATGCGACCCTAACAGGCTATGGTACCGACGTGCAGACGACGAGTTTTAAAGGTGACCTGGTCACCGTCGTTCGCAAAATCAAAAGCTCTGACATCGTAGTGGCACAGGTTGATTTCAATGCACAAGTTGGAAAACTTGGTGCATAAGAACCTCAGTCAAATGGGGGCTGCGCCTTGCTCGCTGAGCGTAGGGATAATGGGGACAGGCTTCTCGTGTTTTGTGCAGACAGTCGTTTATTCCTATCCATTACGAATTTCCGACACACTCCGCGTCACACAGCAACACGGCACCCTAACCTACTGTTGGCGCGGTTTCATCAAGGACTGCAGGTCATACTGGTCCACACACGTCGAACTTCTGTCTGATTCGGATGCTAACATCAGTCAGCTACGAACTTCGAGAAACAACAATGTAGACGAGCGCCGGGGTCAAGCAGGCGATACACTTGGCACCAGATTTTGCCTGCGGTCCTACATCGGTGGTCTGTAAGGAACAACGGGTTTCTCGGTAGTCTTTGACTCTAATGGAACAGAAACGACAGCTATCCACATTTAAGTAAGTGGTGGGATAAAACAGTCGAATGAGTGAAAGTTGCAGATGCTTCAAGTAACTGTTGAAGCTTATATGCAACATCGACGGGGGACGAACTTCCGTCAGTGATACCTAATGGAATAGAAGCGGAGAGCCTATTCTTGGCAAGCAGCAGAAGCTTGACTGCTGGTGAATATTTCAAGGAGCAGTTTAGTTGGACGCGCGTCAATGTAGTTGGTCCGACGATCGCAACTGCGAATCTTCGGGAGGTGTCACCTTACTCCTCAACGGAATTGGAGATAAAGCTGAACATTCGACTATTGAAGCCAGAAAAATAGGCCGGCCCCGATAAACTCCCCCGGTTCTATTCAGACTGGGTGGATATGCATTGACACACGTTTATCTACTTCGTGAAATTTTGAACGTGTTCCGCTATCGTAGAGTGAGTCATTGATTATACTTATCTTCGAGAAGCACACATGCAGGGACTGTGACAATCGTCGTGGGGTTAGCTTACTTTCGATAGTGACCAAAGTAATAACTTCGGTAATGCTGTGCCATTTTACACCGCCTCGGTTGAATATCGTCCGCGAACAGCAAGCCGCATTTCGTCCAGGTCGAGGTTGTATCAACTAGATTTTTGCTTTTCGGTAGTTAATTGGGACGCGTCACACACAGTCACCCTAAGATTATAATTTTTCTAGACTTGAGAGGTGCCTTAAACGCAGTCAACCGAACATTATTTGGTGCTCTTTGCTGGAAGTGTATGCCAGAGAATTTCGTCAACCTGCTGCGAGCATTGTACTCGCATACCTATGGTCGCATGAGAATAAACCGGGAACTATCAAGTTCATGCGAAACGACCGGTAGTGTTTGACAAGTGTCTCGTTACTCCACTCCTGTTCAACTTGGTCATGGACGAGGCGATGGATGATGTTTTGGGAGAAATTCGGGATGTAGGTGGCGAACTAGCAGGTGAGGAAAAGCTGTATGATACAGATTAAGCAGAGGATCTCTTGTGCATGTTCAGCGTGCAGCGTGTATTCTGCAGACTCGTGGGAGAGATAGCTCCATTCCGCATGTGCTTTAAACCTTCAAAGTGTAAAGTACCGTTTTATGACCGGTAGCTTCGAGTTTGACACTCGATGGGGGAGAAAGAATTATTGCAGATTGTCGCAGTTATTTAGGGAGCCGGCGGTGGCCAAACGGATAAGGTCACGGCGTTCGAACATGAAGGTCGCGGTTCGAATCATCCCAATAGGGCACGGTATGGTAGACGAGTGTTCGTCATACGCAACACGTGACCCAACCAGCGTAGTCTACTAAGATTCATATGCTGAAACAAGCTATTCTCAGAAGTGGCACCCAATACCAGATTCCTAACCTCAATATTATTCACCCGGTCACTCCATCCAATCCTAGCCATACTAGGTAAACATCGGTTGTCAAAAACCTCCAACCGACGAACATCGCCCACACGCATACTCCACGTCTCGCAACCGTACAACAGAAC
>LUCM01002008.1:99445-110331 GCA_008360955.1 Fasciolopsis buskii | reverse complement strand
CATGGATGAGCTCTCCATTCTTATCGCACACGACTTCACTAACCGAAGTTCGTCGCCCACCGCTGTCGCGTATAAGCTTAAACAGTCTTTGACTGTTACCTGAAGCGGACGCCACTTCCATCGCTTCGGCTACCTTAACCCACCAGCTTTCGCGGTCATTCCTAAGGCTCATGGTCAACTGACGCTGCAACTGCCGACGCATCTTATTCATTTCCTTGCAGTTAGGCAGCTCGCGTTTTTGCTCTATTAGAATTAGCGACGCTTGAGAGATCCAGTGTTTTTGATGAACACTAGATCTGGGACCGCAGGCGAAATTCGCTGCCAAATGCATCGTCTGCTTAATCTGATCCCATTGATCGTCTACATTGCTACTGGTCGCAGTTCTTAGTTCCTCGGACAGTTTCTGTTCGTAGCCGTCGCGAACAGCCGAATCAGACAATCGTTCGACAGCCAATCGGATTTGTGGCCTGCGTCGATGGCCATTCAGCTGCAGCAAAAATCGCATTAAAACTAACGCATGGTCCGATTCGACGTACGTGGTCCAGTATGATCTACAGTTCTGGACAGAACCGTGCCAACGGTAGCTAACTGCGATATGGTCAATCTGACTCAGTGTACCTGTCGAGCTAGAGCGCCACGTCGCTGTGCGACGCGAACTGTGTTGGAAATTTGTACTAGATAGGAATAAATGATTATCTGCACAGAATTGGAGAAGTCCTTCTCCGTTGTCTGTTCGCTGTGCAGGCAAGGCGCATCGCCCGCCCAAACAGGACTCCGATGCGCTAAGTTTTCCAACTTGTGCATTAAAGTCACCTGCTACCACTACAATGTCAGAGCGTTTGCTCTTCCGAGCAAGAGTGACGAGGTTATTGTAAAATTCGTCTTTCTCCATATCAGTGCTGCAGTCTGTGGGAGCGTATGCCAAGATAACAAATAAGCTACGCTTAACACTACTATCCTTTCGGACGCCGACTGATCTCTGCAGTCTCATGGCACACAAGCGACTGTTGACTGGGATCCAATCTAAAAGGGCTGCTTCAGCCTTCTCACTCAAGACCAAACCTACACCACGTTGACCTACAGCTCGAGCTGCTTCGTCTCCTGAAGTGCGAAGAAAATATCTTGACGAGACGTTCGGCGCAGTTAGTTCAATTACTCTACTCGAATCCTGAATTCGTGTTTCACTCACACAGCAGACATCAATCGAAAGTGAGTCCACTGTTAGAGCCAAACACGCCTGTTGGCCAGCCTGCATTAAATTGTGCACATTAAAAAAACCCAGATGCAGAGGCTGACGAGGCTTGATGAAATGTGAGCTAACAGACTGAAAACCACCTACTACACTACTTGACAATAAACCGTCGCGAGTATCGGGTATGTTATCAATGGAGATACTATGGGTAGGCAGAAGGGGCAAATAGATTGGGTTGGAGACAGAAGAGACAGGTTGAATAAAAGAGAGGGAACTCTGAGCAGTAGCATACTTATCACTACCCACCCCACCTGTGCTCGATGCAATGGGCAGCGCGGTCCTGATTATCCTGCGCGACGACCGATGCAGTATGAAATTATTTGTAGGCGTGTAACTCATGGGGAATAATGGACGGGTACTGCTAGGGATTTCAGCCACTAAGCAGAAGAACGATTAGGGTTCTCAACCAAAGCCTTTGGTTCTGACAAGAACCTGACCACAAGGCAGCGGGGTACAGCTGAGTGGGCGCCCATCTACTTGGGTCAATTAGTCTTCCACTCGTTTTTACGACTGAGCTGCTAACTCAGATCAACCCCCAACTTGGAGGACTAGGAGACCACTTCGTCAGGCCTCTACCCATTGACCTTCCAGGCATGATTAGATCTTCGGCTTGAGACAAGCCGTTCTGTGTAGCTTGTTGGATCATGGAGGCACGCAAGCCGTCACACCACGTCAAGGTGTAGCCTCGTTGTGACAGCCTTGAACTGTGGCGATCGCGTTATCATTTTCTGTCGAATCAGTGGTTGAAAAGTGCGCCTATGCGGTTGGAATTTTGTGTTGACTACTAAGACGTTGCTTTTTTTTCCCGCACCAGTAGGTCCACTTTCTGACGACCTTGTCCATTCAGTCTTCCTATTGCGGTCTGTGGAGTTTGCCTAGTTGTTCCTTGCAGATGGATGACGATGCTAGGAATTCTCCAAAGCAGATCTTCAGACAAAAGAGGGGACCTGTATTCGACTTTTCCTACACACACATCATATTAGGAAGGACAGCTGGTGGATACTAATTGGATGATATGAAGAAAACTCTAAGGAGTGGAATGCCGCTTTCCTAGCTTAGGATCCCTGATATCTGGGTCGTTGTTTTGAATCCTCTTGCCGCCGGCCAACTTCTCCGGTTGGCAGCACTTTCCCGAATCCTTGGATCAGCAACTAATGGGCGATTCGTTATCTCCAGCGGAATTAAAATATAAAAATATACGAAAACTGAAGGGTAATCCTTTCGCGTTGATATTTGAGAGCCATGACATGAACTCTACTCAAGCCAGGGTGCTTTGCACTTGGTGCAACTTCAGCTTCTGTTTACAGAGCTCGTTCAGGAAAACAATGACGCATTTGCTTCTAAGGTTATTCAATTAGACTTGACAAATGGCGTTGTTCCATTGATGAGGCACACTGAGCAGCATGTAAACTAATTCTATTAACAGCCTTTATGATGCTTCGCAATTCTGAACCATTTTGAGCAATAAACAGCTTATTCGACACTAGTGAATAACGAACAAATTGCTTACCCGCCCCCGAGTATGTGCACGGCCGTCTCATCTAACATTGGCCCATCCAATGGATGGAATGGATTATATCCAAAGGTTCACACTCTTCGGTGCTCTTCAAACGATAAACTGGAGTAATAACTGGCATCGGCGGCAGGCCACCAAGAAACACACGCGCACAGAATGCTAACGGAAGCCAAAATGGGCACAACGGAAAGTCGCAGCTCAAGGTCATTCCAGTTCCGGGTCCAGTTAAATTATAGGATTTCATAGAGAGATGCATGATCGTCCAGGTTTTTGCACCAAAAGCTCGTTGGATCAAACGATTCATCGGCCACAGGAGAGTGGAGCCATCTTCAAACTTTGCGGTAAAATTCTGAATTTTGTGTGTACCCCGCTGTCAATCCCATCATAATTACAGGAGAAAACTAATATCATGCACTTCCTTCGACTATCGTCCTCAGCGCAAGACTGGCAGACTGCCTTCCCAAAACACAGATAATCATGCATTGTCCAACCTCCTTTTCAGTTCACGAACTGGTCCCACCTCGACCACATCCTTTGGTAGGTTTTCCCAGCTATTTACCACTTATGCAGCAAACGATTTGCTTCTCAACCCTGTGATTGCATGCTCTGCCTCAATGGTTTTCCCGTTTTCTCTTGTTTTTTAATCTCTCCTTACATAGAAAAGGACGCTACGTGAACCCGTACCTCGGCCAATCGCTTGAAGATCTTGAAGGCATGAGATAAGTCACCTATTTTCCCGCCTTTTTCAGGGAAGTATGGGGCGAGTGCTATGAGCGTCTGTTCACATCACATGTTCCTCAGCTGTTCACTTTGAACCTGTTTCAGTATTTTGAAATCTCATAGCAAATACTGTCTTCATGTCTGGACAGTATTTTGATTGTGGTCGGACAAATGCCCCAAACAGCGGCTTATGAAACCTGGGCTTCCTTGACCATACTGCCAACATAAGCTGGGGTAAGTCTCACCCAGTCTTTTTTTATCGCTTTCTGGATGTGGAGACTAGGCTTCAGGCCAGCAACCACTGATACCATGAGGTCCCTTGCTTTCTGAGTTTATTGAACTGCAACCTGATGGTTGGAAGGGGCCCATGTGGCCAAAGGAAATAGCTTCTCTTTCCATGAACCCTAACGAAGAAAGATCCCATCTTACAGACTGCAGGTAAACTTTATCCTTAATCCTCTGGATAGTTTCACTGGTTTCCGTCCACCATCACTGGATGTTATCTGTAGGCGCAATACAGTAATTTTCTACCTCGTTGGTTTTCTGGTTGGGTGAAATCTGGAAGAGCAATGGTCCTCAATCAAACCTCTGAAGAATCCCGCAGTGCAGTATTTCCATATGTAGCCCCCAACCCTCACCCTGAAAGATCTACCGTTGAGGATTTTTACTGTCCAGTTGTTTACCTCAGCCTTCACCCAAGAAGCCTTCGCTTTCTGGCCAAGGAGCTGTGGTTCACGGAATCAAAGGCCTCCTGGAGTTCCAAACAGCAGACTTCTGCTCTTCTACCTCTGTCCATCCTACTTGCCGCTTCTTCCAGGAAACTAATCAGTTAAGTCGATTGCGAACATTTTTTTCGAAAAGGCGACCTGGTCTTTATCATCAGAGTTGTTTGCCTCCGGGTGTTCGACCATCCTGTCACGCAGGACCCTTTCAAATATTTTTGGCAAGTTGGATGTCAGACGCGCTGGTCCATAGCCGCCACAATTCTCGTTGGCCCCCCATTTGCATCGGTACGACTGTCGACGTCAACCTAACTGTAGGAAACCGCCCTTCATGGAGCGGTGGCTTAAGGTGCTCCATCTATCTACTATCTATCGGCCTTGCTATTGTCCCACCCGTTCCCGCCTCTTTCGACCTATCCTGTTGTTTCAGGGTGTTTAGCCGTTCTTGCTGCGTGATCAGCTCGTTCGGCACTCCCGACTTAAGGTTGGCTGGCTCAATGTGATTTTAGCCTGAGCAAATGAAGGTCGTTGCCATGGCCCCACAGGACACACTCGGTTCTATTATAATCACTTTGCTCGACGATAGCTAGGACGCCGCCCGTCTGCTGCCACCAACAGATATCGCACAGGCCTCCAAACCATGTTAACTCTAGTTATCCCACAACTTATGACGAAGAGTGTTTAAGGCCTCTCTCACAATCAACACTCCAACAAACATCTACGGACTTTACAGCCTTGCTCTCAGACGCACAAATAATGATGGGAAAACATATGGCGCTAGTTACCATTAACTCACATTAGCCGCCTTTATTATTCGGAACCATGTTCAGTCGCAGCTGTCTACCGATCTTTTTGGACACAAAAACATGCACCAATAGCCTGTGGTAACCCATTGTGGTCAATCTTGGCGCTTATCCTTTGAAACCCCCTTGCAATTTACTTGCCCATCAAGTATGTTTCTTTGCCATTTGCGTTTATGAAATGCAAGCGTTTTTCACACCCAGTTCACCAGAGCCCGTTTTTATCCTGCTTTCGTTTTCTGACTTTCATTACGCTACTTCTCCAACAACGGCGACAGCACGTTTGATTTGATCCTGCGAAATGGTGCCACTAGGCCAAACACTGTTGCCAGGTTGCTTTTGTCACACCCTTAGGAGCAATCCAGGTAGCTGCTGCTCCTTCCTACTTCCCACTGAATCAGAGGGCCCAAGTCCAACCATCTCTTTTTATCCATTTCGGAGAGGTCTCTGCTATATTTCCTGGGATCTGCCACCTCCAAAGCTTCAGTCTAATGCGGATTACTGGATGGACACGCCAATGGTTCTCCCACCTCAAACCTTCTTATGCCTTCCGGTGTTTTAGCTGTCACCTAGCCAAGGGCTGAAGATGCTTGGTCGAGGCTTCATCAAGCTTCCAGAATGATTTGTTGAACCATACTCATTGGTTGCTCAAGCTGCAGCAGGTGACGCTCAAAATCGTTTTCCGGGGAAGGCTTGTTTTACCATTCAGTCCTAGAAGAGCTAAAACCGTCAGTATGAGACGTTTTCTCCCCCCCCTCTCAAACCACATTCAAGAAAGTAAACAGTTCCAAGTCCTCTGCTGGCTTCGACCCGGGCTTAGGCACATCACAAAAACTGAGATTCCGATGACCCCAGTTTTGATGATGACTTCCAGAGTTTTTATCTTTTAGGGTCTTTAGATTATGACCTCCCTTTGCGTTGTACTTTTCAGCTACTAAGATAAACGTTCGCCTTCCGTCCGTCCATTCCTTTCATTCGTTTTAGAGAAAGTGCATTCTCGAGTCATTAATTCACTCTCTCCCCGGGGCTGCGGCCCAGTCACACTGACACTCATCACGACTGCATGCAGAGTCTTGAATTGTTACCGGCCATTTTATTTGCCATTTTTGATGTATTTGTTTACGCCCCTCGCCATTCCTTCTGCCCTCCCTTTGGCCACAAAGCAGATGGAAATAGATGTCCGGGGCGTGCTCCCGACGTCCTCTTCTGCCTTTTTTGTGACCTGGGGGGCCTCGTTTCCTCCTCCATGCATTCCGAATTCTTGGCCTGGTCCCTCTGGCGCATGGCAACCAGTGGCACCAACTTCAAACTTAGCTGCCCAGTTTGGGCTTGCCCATCGGATTTATTTACAGCCCCACATCACGGGTCCTTCTTTTAGCCTACTTCACCCAACCTATGGATTCACAATTTGGAAGTTTGGCACCAAGCTGTATTTAACCCTGGGTATCATCCTAACTAATCCTGGTAATGGCAGCATCGTCCGGTTCCACTGTGATCTTATCCCCGATGATCGCCTCTGTTCTGCTAGATGCTTTTGGGAGGTTATCGCTATACTGTGGGCTGGCAAACTCTGCCCGCGTCCTCCGTGGAACTCGTTTTCTAGAGTCACCTTCTTTCTTTCATCTTCATGGGTGCAGCATATTTTTAATAGCTGTGCTCCGGCAATTTTTAACTTGCAAAGCAGCTTCTTACAATTGTCCTTTGGTCCCCAAACTATATATAAAGCTTCGGTATTTCATGCGCAACGAAGTTAAGGTTCCTACCCAAGTTAATGCTGCCAGACTTCCATATATTATTTAATGCCCTGTGTGATGCTTGTCTTAGATTTCCCAACCTAGCAGTAATTTCCAAGTACCCCATGTCCTTGTCGGCGACATCGTCTTTCTGCTATGTTCCTGTGCATGCGCCATTTATTTGCCTTTATGGGACTCTTTCTTTTTCGCTCTGGTTCGTTTTCAACTTTCGGCCATGTTCTCCCCTCAGACGAAATTTCCTTTTTTATTGCTGTCAGTTCGTACACACTCCGGAAGTTTCGTTGCTTCCGACCCGAGCTTGTGAACAGAGCATTCCCCAGTAGGCTTTACTTTTTCCGCTGGCACTAGGTCCCCCCGTGTTACAAGTCAAAGCGCTATCTTTGTCTCATCCGCCTTCTTCTAACCTATGTAGTCTTGGTTATCTGGGTCTGCACTTCGTCTTTCTTCCACCTGATTCATGGTTTGTCGCCAGCCCGTATGACCGTTTTCCATGATGTTAGTTTGTATGAAAAATTGGCAAGCTGGACAATCCCAGCTTAGGTTGTCACGTTGGTAGCATGGCTCATATATGCCCTTTCTCATGCCCCCACATGCGCAATGGAACCACTTTTTAAGTGCGCCACACTGGGTCCCAGTTACCACCTTGCCTTTGAAGTTAACGGTTTTCTTGTCCAAGGCTCGGCTCTAAAACCCTTTACCTTTATCATTGTAGCAGTTGGTTTACCCACTGATTAAAAAAAACCACAAGCCAGATCAGTAGGAAGCAATATCCTCTAACCTGTCCATAAATACCGCCTGCCTCCAGTCGACAAAGGTGTATTTTTTAAGGCAAAAAGCAAACGACCACCTGCATCTGTGTATACTCATTTGCAGGTCTTATAGTTTTTCCCGTTTATTTACATGCCTCTTCTAATTCCGTAGCCTTGATCTCACTGGGCTGAGCTAGCAGGCAGAGCCGCTGTGTAGCGCAGTTCATTCTATTCAGCTCATTTTCCACGAAGCGAGCTCTGGCCCGCCTTATTCGAGTGTCCAGAATTTTTTATAGCATGCTGTCTGATTAGATACCCGCCTTATCTAGGTCCTGTCCAATAGGTACTGCTAAACGAAGCAGAAAACAGAATGTTTCATCTCACTCTGATGAGGAGTGATGTTGCGGTCGAATGCGTCCGCGATTTAAATCGAGGAAGATGAGATGTACAATAGAAAAATTACCAACGTTTTACTCCTTAATGTCTTGCCTCGAGGTCAACTATATCCCAGTCTGGATCCAATGATTTTTCAAAGAGAATGACGTTCTGCATCGTTACCAAATCCCCGGAAGGTCGGTTTCACATGTTTAAGATAGCATCACTAAAGAAGTGCGGCCTAACCAGCTTTGTACATCTTCCTACTTGCAAATTTCCTATCACAGCCATCTGGGCGGCAGTTTGCGTCCTGCTAAGAAAAGCCGCATAGACTGAGGTCTGACAAGCAGTTTGCAACCTTTGAGGTCTCCAATAGGTCATCTCGATATCTGTTTCTTTCCGACGAGAAGAGATTTATATCACACAGTCGTAGATCGCATGATTTTCCAGGGTGCTTCCTACGATTCGCGGGGCCAATCGATGGACTTGTTCAAGGAAAGCGGCGTACTGGCTGAAGAAAGCGGTGAGGGGAATCAGCACACACTATTCCAAGTGATATTCCATTGCAGCCCTGCACGAGGTAAGACTGCCTCCGATTTGCGTCAGAACAAGGTTGACTTCAATACAAAACGTTCAACCCTGTCCTTCTGGACTTCCGTGGCACACTGGTGCATCCGTCTAACATCTGACTTGATGGTGACCTCTGGGTCCTTCACCTTGTTAACGGTGCCCACAATTGATAGGCCATCATCAGAGGGCACTGTGATAATTGCGGGGCTTCGGAATAAAAAATAATATTTGCTCGCTATTGTGGGCAAGTCCCAGTCGGTCCCTCAATCTATAGCATCCCCTACATTGGTGTCAAAGTCTTTTCTGCCCGTAGACCTCACTACCGTTACATCGGCGGCGAAGAAAAAATGTAATTTTAGGGCTGAGACCAGATCATTTATAAAGCGCAGGAACAAAAATGGCCCTAAAACAGATCCTTGCGAGACACAGCTGGTGACGCCAGGCCTGGTTGAGCATCTATTCCTTATCCAGACGTAATATGTGATTCTGGCAAGGAAGGTCTTCGCCGCCGATATAACTGCCTCCGGATACCAAATGGCTAGAAGTGGGAGGTAGCCTACTGAATCAAGTCCATGCTGAAGTGAAGCTTACATACGTCTGCCTACTTGCCGTCTTCCGATCGTCGATTTGATTCACCTAAGAGGCGCAGGAGGTTGGTGAGAAGATGCCCAATTGTCATGAAGCCGTGATGAGCTGGATGGAGCATTGGGTACTCTGCCAAATGTTGCAAATGTGGTTTCGGATTAACTTCTCGTTGCTTGGGGTGTGGTGAGGCTGGCTGGCTTTAGGTTTTCCATGACAGAGTTTGGATCACTGTTTTGTCTAGCCACAACTGACGCACTGTTCGAATCACTTGTCGTTCCGCCTTGGTCTATACTAGCCTTGAGTGGATTGTACAACTATTAAGTAACGACGCTCGTTAATGGCTTCGTGATTATCTTCTGGCCCATCGGACTTGTTTTCGTGTAACTGCTACAATGGCCTGAATATACTTTATTTCGTTATCAACAGGGTTTCAATGGCATGCAGCAGAGAATTTAGCACTTAAGTCCCGTAGTTCCATGTGCCAATCTTAGGGCACATTGAGTCTGCTTTGCTTCTGTCGTCTATGATGCCCCGGACTCCAGCCTTCAACGGGCCGCCACCGCCATTCAATGGGCTTTTGAAGTGTGCTTACTCAGGATATTTTTTCGGTTAACACTTGGCACATTGAGCCAGCGTAACATCATAACTACGGCGTTTACTGTGGATCATCTATATTATACCGTTCCCAAGTTTTGCTTACTCTATCCAGATTCGCTTGTTCCGCGCATTGTTGTTTACTCGCCAGCATTAATTTTGCAGCCCGATCGCGTCTGAGACGATTGCCCTCCACCAAGTAGGACTTCACTTTGTCAGTCCTACACACTGAAGCCCTAACTTCATCCTTTAATGTTTATAAAGAAATGTAACTTATCCGGACCAAACGACGTAGGGAGTGTATCGAAAAATCGATGCGCCATGTATTGGTTTTTTTATTGTGAATGATATAATATTAATAACACAGCGTTGTTGGTAGATGTAATGCGCCAATGTTTCGACTACCGTGGGTAGTCTTTCTCAAGGCAAGTTTTACAATCAAATGACTGAGGGAACGTTCACATGCCAACTGATGTTTAGTTGTGTTCGTGTATGTGTGTGCTTTGAAATGTGGGTCAGGTGAGTGATTAGTTGTCTTCCACGTCATGCGTCATCTACCAACAACTCTGTGTTATTAATATTATATCATTCACAATAAAAAAACCAATACATGGCGCATCGATTTTTCGATACACTCCCTACGTCGTTTGGTCCGGATAAGTTACATTTCTTTATAAACATTAAAGGATGAAGTTAGGGCTTCAGTGTGTAGGACTGACAAAGTGAAGTCCTACTTGGTGGAGGGCAATCGTCTCAGACGCGATCGGGCTGCAAAATTAATGCTGGCGAGTAAACAACAATGCGCGGAACAAGCGAATCTGGATAGAGTAAGCAAAACTTGGGAACGGTATAATATAGATGATCCACAGTAAACGCCGTAGTTATGATGTTACGCTGGCTCAATGTGCCAAGTGTTAACCGAAAAAATATCCTGAGTAAGCACACTTCAAAAGCCCATTGAATGGCGGTGGCGGCCCGTTGAAGGCTGGAGTCCGGGGCATCATAGACGACAGAAGCAAAGCAGACTCAATGTGCCCTAAGATTGGCACATGGAACTACGGGACTTAAGTGCTAAATTCTCTGCTGCATGCCATTGAAACCCTGTTGATAACGAAATAAAGTATATTCAGGCCATTGTAGCAGTTACACGAAAACAAGTCCGATGGGCCAGAAGATAATCACGAAGCCATTAACGAGCGTCGTTACTTAATAGTTGTACAATCCACTCAAGGCTAGTATAGACCAAGGC
>LUCM01002008.1:86423-98520 GCA_008360955.1 Fasciolopsis buskii | reverse complement strand
CGTCATCTACCAACCAACTCTGTGTTATTAAATATTAATCATTTCACAAATAAACAAACCAATACATGCGACATCGATTTTTCGATACACAGCTCCTTACGGTCGTCTTGGTCCGGCATCATTACCACCTGGTTACTGCAATGATTGCTTCTGGGACAAAAAGCTGCTAAACTGGATAAGTCACTCGGCGAGCATTTTCAAGTGGGGTCACCCGTTGTCTTCGGTGCAATGTTGTCCCAATACACCGTCGCTGTTAAACCTCGGATAATTCCAGTTAGATTCTGTGAAGCCCGCCCTTGGTTGCTCGCGTTACGTTTCTACGACACGTATTCACCGACTGCACAGTAAAGCATACCGTTCAACATGTCTTCAGACTACGCGAAATGGTCATGACGACTGTCTGAATCATTTGCTCCAGCGCGAACTTCCTCGCACAAGTTCGAACCGTCGTTGAACAAGCGTCGATTTACATCGTTTAAAAACTGCCAAACGAATCAACAAACGCAAGTTCGCGAAACTAATCTCGCAAAAAGGCTTACCGAGGACCGGACGGAAATCAAAGGTCTAGGAACCGATCAAAAATGAGACACCCAAAATATTGTATGTGAAACATATACCAGCAGATCGTTGACAACCAAAGAGTTGCAATTACTCAAAAGGCCTGATTTCAATTCCAAGAAAACCACTGATGGTCGAAAGAAATTGAACCAACACGGAAACTGTTTATCGAACCTTACAGAAAAAAACCAATCCACATCTAGATTTGAAGGATTATGCAACATTCTTAAGAAACCCAACCCACCAAATTGCACAAACATCACAGTGGAGGAAAAGGAAAGCATCTACAATCCTAAATCAAGAGAAAAATCTCGACCATCACCAAAGCGGGACAAAGGAATGTCACAGTTATTTCTCAACAAATTAGCATTATGAGTAAAGGTCGCCGAGCACCTACGGGAAGGCCCTTACGAGGAACTAGAAAGAAGAAAGTGAACCATCACTTAACCAATCAAGCCCAGGCAAACAAGTTACTTATCCAGCTGAAGGAGAAACTTGACGCATGACGTGGAAGACAACTAATCACTCACCTGACCCACATTTCAAAGCACACACATACACGAACACAACTAAACATCAGTTGGCATGTGAACGTTCCCTCAGTCATTTGATTGTAAAACTTGCCTTGAGAAAGACTACCCACGGTAGTCGAAACATTGGCGCATTACATCTACCAACAACGCTGCGTTATTAATATTATATCATTCTCTATAAAAAATGTAACTTATTTTCCGTCTTTTCCCCACCTTCACCCTATCGGTTGCTTCCTGAGTTTCGTTGAGTTCGGGTTATTTTAGCTCAGTTCATTCCAATTCTTTTCGGGCCGATGCCATGGCGGCAAAGTCAGAATTTCACTCGTCGGGTTGACCCTGAACTGGCAGATTGCTACCCTGAGGACGAGCATCAAAAGCAAACGAACACTTGTTGTTTTGGGCAATGGTGGTAAACCTCCGTGAGTTTAACACTTCCAGACAAAAAGCGTTTTATCAGGGGTATCCTAACGTTTATACAAATTGTGGTTGACAGTTGTTTCCCGCGGCTTATGAACTTCTTGCGTGGTAGTTCACGAAACCAGAACAGAATCGAGCGGTTGTTTCGAGGTGATTTTTACGGAGCCTAGAGCAGGGGCAAAGGGCTAGGTCAAACCATATGCAGCGAGTAAGAAAAATTAGACCAATGGCAATGGGAGGACTTCGAGTGCATTGAAGAAGACGGCGTTCTTGGCACTCAAAATGCGTCCACCTTAGGTCCATCCCACGCTTGTCCGCTTCTACGATTCTCTAGACTCTGACCAAATATCTCAGTCTGTTCTTTTTTGTCGGACTGTGCACTTTAAAGCCAGGGCCATCGGCACTAACACACGTTGATTTATCACTCTTCTACCGCCAGTAGGGTAGTGCATGAAGCAGTCTGCAGGCTATTTCGTTCGGGTCATATAGCTTGCATCTTTTCCCTACCGATCATCGTCGTAAGTCTTCGATGAAACAGCTACCACGCTGGAACCTCTCAAAAATCTATTCCTTGGAAGCGGATGACCGGTATCAGATAGGTACATGTTAGTCAGCCAACGAAGAGGTAGATTCCCACTTTCAGTTCACTAAAACAAATTTCTAGCTGGATCTGACATGAAGATCCGCATCCAGACTGCAAAACATCGTACCTGTCCGGAACTCGCGTGATATCTCCCCGGACTGTTCTTATAAGTAATATGCTGCCTTTTGTATACTTCCACCATAATCTCTTTACTCACGTCCACTGCGTTGGAAAAAAGGTGTTGGAATCTCGGCTGCAGCGATTCGCAATAGTTGGTCACCCACAGTTCTCTCCGACCCAGTCACCTAACTAAGTTCAACACCGTCACCGAAACGGTATGGCAACCATAAACTGCAACCGTCTTCTAGAATAAAAACATTCGCTAACATCCTCACCCTTACTTTTCATCAACTCTTCTGTCCATGCAAATGACTGGCCCTTAGAAATCACCTTGTCTCTGACGAACCCAAACGGTACCCTCCAGACAAAATAAATTCAACATCTTGTATTCTTTCTTTCTCACTGTTCATCGATATCTGTCCATTTTAGACAGTTCGGACCTCATACCATCTCCACGAACATAAGGATCCTACGTGGTATCATCTCTTCCCGTAGTGACCGTTTACATCTACCAAACCTGCTGGCCCCGACCATTTCTTGTTTCGAAAGGCAGGGCCTCCTAGAGTGGAATATATACCATGACTTCCAAGCAGAATTTGGTCAATCCCCAGTGCATCTATCTTCGTAGCTCGATCATTATTTATATCAGCAGTAGTTGTTCCTTGTCCGTCCTACCAAATACCGGTTCATTGTCCTTACTCATGGCGTAGAGGATCCTCGCACTAGATTATCCAGCCCATCTATTTAAATAGACACATATATAATAGAAATCCCGGATTACTCAGTTACCATCCATATATTTTGGATTGCGCTATGCGTTTTAGTAACTTCCTTCGCTGAGCTGCTCGTTAGATTGATCGCTTCTTAATCTGTATCTGGCAGATAGGCTAGATTGACGCCCGTCTTTTTCTCTCTTCCAAGCCTTATAGTTCTGTATGGATGGAAATACTTACCCATGCTCTGGCTACTATACGATCCTGGAAAGACGATGTCTCCCTTACCATTCCATATTTGAATCATTCATCCACACCACGGGTACAACGGCGGATTACACCTACTGCGTTCACACTCAAACGGTGTTTTTAGGTTGGGTGGCCAGCACTCGGTTAGCTCCACCTACTAGCATTGTTGTGGCAAACAGCACTCTAGCTCCTACGTTCACGTGCACCATTTTGTACTGGCTTCCTCTTGCTCCTTCCCAAAATTTTTCTTCCAAAGCCATACAAAACGGACTCACGAAGGACGGTAGTTTTATTGGCATCTTATATAAACTGTCATTCACAATGCATCTTGGCATCCGAAAACAGCTGAGGTCCGTCATTTTTCATCAACCTCTACTCCGATTTGCGGAATTTGGCAATAGACCGATGCTCCTGGTAACAGTTCTCCACATGAGTCCACCAGACTTTGCTCCATTTGATTCCGGCCCTTGTTCTTTTTTTCCAAACCCACCATAATTTCTGGACCAAACTGAAATTCATGAAATCGAAGTTGCTCAAAACAAACCTCATGTACGTCTTACGGTTGCAAAATTCCCATCCCGTTTCGCCGCTTTCCTTGCTCAACGGGGTGTGCTTTCGGATTTTTCGCGTCTTATACTGCCTCATATGATATCCAGTCCGGTTTTTCACCCATCTCCATTGCGTTAGCACATCCATATTGATCCTTATCACCATATAATTCTCTTGATTTTTGAGGATCCCGGCCAATCGGTGACGATAGGCAATGCCTTGCAGCTTATTTTTCCGCCTGCAGCACTCACCTCTGATGCATTCAAACAGTATTACTCTCAGTGCATGACTGGAAATCAGTCACAGAAAACTCTTTGCGAATCGTTATCTAGCTTTGATTTAAAAGTCGAAACTTCGTGCTCAGTAGATCACATTGCCTGTTATGATCTTGTGCGCGAGAACATTGCATTGTATGCTTGGTTTTTTTTCCGTGTGTGCACTGTGCCTTCTTTGCACAATTTTGATCTCGCCTTGCGCATGACTCTCGCAGATATACAATAACATTATTATTATTATTATAAAAGCAACTTCCTTAGTTTTACGACCCATCATCGATATATTTACCTCCGTCGTGCATTCTCAAATCGGGGGGCCCTGGCACCTTCTGGAAGCGTTTATTGTTTTTGCATCACCCACTGCCTTTTTATTTGCAGCTTACTTCACTATTCTGGCACATCCATCTCCAATGAATTTCATACTTACGTAATGTACAGCCGACCAATGCTGATGCGCATGTACAAACCAGGGCCGCGGCTTCCGTAAATTACCATGTTGCATATATTTTTGAAACCATTACCCCACCCAAACCCTTTTGCCATATTTTTGCGTTGCTTCCGCTGCAGCTTTCAACTTTTAGCCTACTAAGTATGCATTCCTATTCTCATCCCTTTGTGCTTGTCCTGTGCATGTAAAAACTTATTATGAAAAGAGTTTAGTGATATTTCTTCTGAAGGGGATGGCTGATGGGCAGTAGAATATTTTGTATAGGACGGAAAGGTTAAGTTCGAGTAGGCGAGCCCACAGCAGGTTCATGCGTGACTTTTTGCAACTTTCACGATATGAGAGGAAAGACGTCACGCGTCAATTCTTTGGCAGACGAAGGCTGATATTTTTTAATAACGATGGCATATTAGTGGCAATAAGATTGCCAAATGGCAGGAGGGCCAAACATGTTTTGTGTACGCCACATCTAATTTGAGACGACGGGACAGCGAATCAACTTCTCGTTTGGCTACTGGCATTTGATGAAAGGTCTGTGTTGAAAAATCAGGAGGAACGAGATAGTGTAATCCGAGGTGTTTAGCCGAGAAACCGTTGAGAACTGTATGACTGTCTAGGGTAAAACGGACAGGAGATGGGAACTAATTTAACGGAAGCATGATGTTCCTGTTGGCGGAAAACTGCAACCACCACGGTGAGAAACGTTGCCTGAGAAAACGTAGTTCATCCTGTGTGTGATGGATGGGGATGAATAGATCTGGGGAAACAAATGTATGGAGTATATTGATATCGTCTGCGAAAAAGAGAGGGATTCCATGGCTTATGGATCCACATGTGTCGTTTGTGTGCGTGAGTAAAAGCAATAGTTATGGAAATCTACCTTGAATAAAACTGTCAGTTACCAGTTGAGAGCTGAGAGATGATCACTGACCCTAAATATCTGACAACAGTCCTTTGGATACGAAAAAAACTAAGAGAGGAGAAAGGTGATTGCAAAAGCGAAAAAAATTAAACATAGAAATGGGGTGCAAGAAACATAATAATAATGGGCATATTTCTCAAAATTCGAGAGTCATGCTCAAGGCAGGATCAAATTTACATACAGATGGCGCAGCGAAAATTGTAAAACAAAACTTTAGTCATGAAGATGCAGTTTCTGTAAGCTCATGAACATAACCTGCAATAAGATGGGCTAATCACGAGATTTTGGGCTTCAAATCAGAGCTAGATAATCCAGAGCCGAAGATTTCTGGGGCTGACTATGATTCGCGCGCTTCGAGTCAATCCATGTTTAAACGCATCAAAGGTGCGCATTGCCGGTGCATAGTTTGGCTGGGAAGAAATGGTGGATGTTGTCAAGTGGCCGGGTTCGCCAAAAATCAGGAGGGTAAAATGGTAGAGATGAAGATCAATATGAATGTAGTAGCCGGATGGAGAAGATGGATGGAGAAGAGTCGAAATCACACTGGATATCATATGAGGTGGATGGAGAATGGTAATCAGCAACATTCAGTAGTCAAAATAATGCCTGAAATAAAACAGCAGGAAACCTTCAAGGTTGCATCAAATAATTTACGGGACGAAAATATATGAAAAATTGTGGACAGAGAGACAATGAAACTTACAAAAATGGTCGCTGGACTTATGTCGCTGGGAGCAGATTGTGATGTGCAAGGGGAATTAAACGGGCACGTGTGAGATTTACAATCAATCCTTAAATATGCTCGCCATGAGTGACCTGCGTTGTCCTTGTTTAATAGTGGAGGTTATGGTATTCTGTGGCGGTAGGGGTTGGGAGGTTGGGGGGTTGCGCGGCATTTCAGCAGTGATAGTAACTGTTCGGACAATCGTGATGATCCATCTGAGACGAGGCACCCAGGACGGTCATTAGCGTGGCTTGGCTTGTCTCAGGGTCGCGCGGCCAGGTACTGGATAGCAGGATAACAGCTTTCTAAAGGGGATAGACATCCAGCGCAAAGGATGGAGTGGAGCTTTCGGCGATAGTTCGCGTTGCATCTGTGGTCATTGGAAAGCCTGGAGAAGAGCCGGAGAAAAAGGGGGCAGTCTGGAATTTGTTCCAGCTGGTGTTAAGTTGAGTAAACAAAAATCGGAGCAGTGATTGATTGCTTTACTGCTTTTCTAATGCGCTTTTACACCGCTGTTTGACGCGAGCGCCCAAGAGTCACTTCTAACTGCCCCATTTGATTGTACATAATGGTAATACCCTTTGAGGTCCTCATCCCTTGTTTCCAAGGCTAACCGAAAGGTTCTGCTCGCTGCCCTTTGCAAATTAATCGGAGGATCTTGTTACTATAAGTCTCCAGGTCTTCATATTCTGGAGGGACTATTGTTCCTTTCTGCTAATTTTTGGCATTTTATTGACGACTCCACGACCGAGGCCAATCAACCTGATCTGTCTTTCACTTTTCTCCTCGAATGGGAGTGAATTATTCTGAAGCCTGAGGAAATTTTTCTTGGATTTTCGACGGTTCAACCTCTCATCGCCGGTGATCGAGACCGGAAGGTGTGAGTTGGTTTTCAGTTGTTCTACGTCCGGTTTTCTGGAATTTCGGAACGGGCGTATGGATCGTAGTTTTCTAGTGGCCCCGGCTGGGGCAATAATGTTACGGCGCAGCAGCAGACAGAGATCCTTCGAGTACTTTTAGTTGCAGTGGTTTCCTGTCCCTTTTCTGGTAAGATGCCATTTGGGGACTTATTCTGGAATAGTAGATGGGGAAAATAGCCCGGTCATTTCCTGTGTGTAAGTGGATCGTGTTACAAAAGCCGACACGTGCCATGCATCATGTATCGCTCGCCTGCCGTTCATAAACCATCAGTAGGTGGTCACCGCAGCGGCCCCGTGGCGCACTGCACTTCATACGGCCGTTTTGCTTAAGATGACGTCACACAGGAGCAAGCCCCTCCAGCCTTAAAATTCTTGAAATAAGAACATGGAGCAGACGGAAGTAAAAATGAACGTGCAACTTAGACCTGAGATAGCGTAGAACGAGCAGGAACAGAGAAGGAAGGCGGAAAGGGGAAGGACGATGGATGAGCCAGCTCGCAACAGCCGGAAGCCGATAATGTTGAGTTGGTTCCGGACCAGGAGAGGCCTACCGGGGCATTCTGATCGTGAGTACATGTATGCTGCGCGTTGTTTTGGTGATTTTTATGTTCATGCATTAGCTGGAGGAAGCACTTGACATTTTTGTTCCTATCCCACTTTTATTCTCCTTTTGATCTTTCATGTGTTTCCTCCACGGTCTCTCCTCTTCCACTTAGCTCTTCCAGCAAATTTTTCTCCGTTTTTCCTGTGGCATTGACGCTGCATTCGATGTCTCTCTTTTTCGTTGTGATTGCAATAAATACTTACTTTCGACTTTTTCCTGCTAATTTAATTCTAGTATGGTATAAGCCGTTTTCTTTGTCATTTCTTACGGCTAATCGTTATCGTTATTTCCTGTCTGGTGCGTCCCTTATAACATGTCTCAGGATCTTTAATTTCGGTTCCCCGGTGCGATTCGTCCCATGCCTTTCTTTTCTCCATCCTTTATTTCTACATCCCCCACATTCCTCCACGAGCAACATCACTTTCTTTGTCACTCGTTATTTCCCTTTGCTTGAGATGTGGAGCGGATTTTAACTAACTATACTAGAGGCATTGTGATCAATTAATGCTGGAGAACTGTGGGAGATAGAGGCAGTAACAAAGGCTTTAGAGTTCAGCCACCGAGGTAGTTCTCGGCCTTGAGTGCGGTCCTGGTCTCACTAACCGTGACCTCAAGTCGAACGCTCTCAGTAGAGTTTCATGTGGGACTCCATGAGGCTGGTCAGCCACACGCTGACCTAACCGCCCTTTGAGTGCTCCATTGCTTTCTGCTTTCACTGCCGTTCTTGGTAACGAGTTCCGAGAATGACGCAGTTAAATAGTAAAGGATTGTATCCTAATGCTTGGCCCCGGATTTCGTCATGACTCACCGGAAGGGACGCTAATTATTCCGGCTACCCCCTGCCATAAGCCTCTCTCCTTCGCCACTCCTTTGTCCCTAGACAGCCCTATTCTAAAAGCATCGAAAACCAAAATGTAATGTGGCTAGTTTATTGGTAACCTCGGTGCTGCTATTTGAATATCTACCCCTGGTTTGGCAGGGAATACTTGCGGAAGAAAGCTATGGAAACCCCTGGGATCGGACATAACCACTTTTAGAAAGTGCATTTGGTAACTTGCAATGTCCCACCTGCGAGACTTATTCATAGGGCTCTCTTGAAAGTTTGGCCATTGAGATTCTGTAGACCTATTGCTGGCTGACAGCGGACCCAGGCAGCTCCTTCTTCCGTGAGGTTGTCTCTTGCGTGGCATGGGTTAAAATGCTCTTGAAGGTGACCAAATTGCGGAAATGCTTATTGTCACACTCGGAACCCTTTTGACCCCACACAGCGCTGGTCGACCCATGGCGAGACGGGCCGGGGAATGCCAACTAGAACGCTTCTCGTATCTGCGAAGCTAGCTCCTATCAAGTTACTGCGGGTGGCTTCATCCTCCCCGCCAGTGCACTAGTATGCACTGGCTTGGCCATCATGTGATATTTAGTCTCTGGGAGCCTGCATGTCGCTCGCTTAGAGCAATCATTTTGTTTTTTAATTGTTTGAATGCCCAAACCCCTCCCTAAATGTAGTCCAGAAGTAGGTGGCGGGATAAATGGCCTTCGACCTGCTACTGGTGCATAGCACACCCCCACCCCTGATGTCCGTTTGATTGATCTTTGTGAGGGCTATAACCTGGGAAGCCAATTCTACATCGGAGATTCCTTGGAGCGCTTGGGTCCAGGTAACGTCAACCACTGAGGCTTTAGCCTAGAATGCCGGAAGCCAGGGCTCGGGAAGCTGGCAGAACAAGGTTTGGCTTTCGGCCTACGTGCAGGTACCTGCTTTGATCACAGTTATGCTCTAGCATTTGGGTCACTTGTGTGTGTAAATTACTGGAAGTTGGTCATTTAAACTAGATTAGTCAAGGACTGGCTTACTTCAGAGCTGCAAGCCGGCTAAAGGTCTGCGTTTGGCGTATCAGGCATTCATCTAACTGGAGGCTACCAGCCCCGGTGAACCTGGCTTCCCAAAGTTATCTGGACCGTAATTGACGTCTGGCCAGGCGGCATTGTCACCTAGCAAGACCATGGCAGGTACTGTTGCAACAACGCCGAAGCCGTTGCTGCATTGGCTAGTGGCCACCTCTAGGACCGCATCTGCTGAGGTGCATGTCTGACGCGAGGATGAGTTTGGAGACATACCACTTCTCCAGTGCTGCATCTTCCGCGGAGGCCGAACGTGATAAGGCACGGGGAGATTTTGGATGGAGAGTGTTCGTTGAGTGGTACTGCCTTGGCAGTCGATTGAACCCACAGACCACTAGCTTCTCGGTTGTCTGCTTTGTACCAAATCACTTTCAATATTACTTGTGGAACCAGGAAAGACTCTATTGGTCTTTATTCTTCAACTCAAGTATCGTTTATAAGCAATAATGCTGCGAAGCTAGAACTTCAATCTCCTTAGGTCTTTGTTTTTCTGCTTTTTGTTAAACTGCGAGATGAAACTTTGGCAGATTGCCTCCGCTGGAGCAGCGCCGGGAACGTTCTTGTTGATGAAAGCACTCTCCCTGGACCCCAGTGTTGTCATTTATCAACCTGTCTTCGGGAAAACGATTGATCCCTGGTGTTTGCCAGATACCAAAACCTAATGGGTGAGGATCCACAGTTGGCGTCTTAGGGCACGACAGTTAAAAAGTGTTCTTGCACTGCGTCCTCTGTTCAGCCAGCGGGAGTGCACATGCGGCCTGCGCCTTTGCCCACTGCTTCCGTTCCTGAGATCATCGTGAACCAATGAGACTTGCGTCGCTGCATGAAACGCGTGCACACAACTAACAGCTTGTTGGGGAATGGCCGCTGGTGTCCGTACTGTCACAACGAGACAACACCTTGACGTGGTGTGACGGCTTGCGTGCCTCCATGATCCAACAAGCTACACAGAACGGCTTGTCTCAAGCCGAAGATCTAATCATGCCTGGAAGGTCAATGGGTAGAGGCCTGACGAAGTGGTCTCCTAGTCCTCCAAGTTGGGGGTTGATCTGAGTTAGCAGCTCAGTCGTAAAAACGAGTGGAAGACTAATTGACCCAAGTAGATGGGCGCCCACTCAGCTGTACCCCGCTGCCTTGTGGTCAGGTTCTTGTCAGAACCAAAGGCTTTGGTTGAGAACCCTAATCGTTCTTCTGCTTAGTGGCTGAAATCCCTAGCAGTACCCGTCCATTATTTCCCATGAGTTACACGCCTACAAATAATTTCATACTGCATCGGTCGTCGCGCAGGATAATCAGGACCGCGCTGCCCATTGCATCGAGCACAGGTGGGGTGGGTAGTGATAAGTATGCTACTGCTCAGAGTTCCCTCTCTTTTATTCAACCTGTCTCTTCTGTCTCCAACCCAATCTATTTGCCCCTTCTGCCTACCCATAGTATCTCCATTGATAACATACCCGATACTCGCGACGGTTTATTGTCAAGTAGTGTAGTAGGTGGTTTTCAGTCTGTTAGCTCACATTTCATCAAGCCTCGTCAGCCTCTGCATCTGGGTTTTTTTAATGTGCACAATTTAATGCAGGCTGGCCAACAGGCGTGTTTGGCTCTAACAGTGGACTCACTTTCGATTGATGTCTGCTGTGTGAGTGAAACACGAATTCAGGATTCGAGTAGAGTAATTGAACTAACTGCGCCGAACGTCTCGTCAAGATATTTTCTTCGCACTTCAGGAGACGAAGCAGCTCAAGCTGTAGGTCAACGTGGTGTAGGTTTGGTCTTGAGTGAGAAGGCTGAAGCAGCCCTTTTAGATTGGATCCCAGTCAACAGTCGCTTGTGTGCCATGAGACTGCAGAGATCAGTCGGCGTCCGAAAGGATAGTAGTGTTAAGCGTAGCTTATTTGTTATCTTGGCATACGCTCCCACAGACTGCAGCACTGATATGGAGAAAGACGAATTTTACAATAACCTCGTCACTCTTGCTCGGAAGAGCAAACGCTCTGACATTGTAGTGGTAGCAGGTGACTTTAATGCACAAGTTGGAAAACTTAGCGCATCGGAGTCCTGTTTGGGCGGGCGATGCGCCTTGCCTGCACAGCGAACAGACAACGGAGAAGGACTTCTCCAATTCTGTGCAGATAATCATTTATTCCTATCTAGTACAAATTTCCAACACAGTTCGCGTCGCACAGCGACGTGGCGCTCTAGCTCGACAGGTACACTGCGTCAGATTGACCATATCGCAGTTAGCTACCGTTGGCACGGTTCTGTCCAGAACTGTAGATCATACTGGACCACGTACGTCGAATCGGACCATGCGTTAGTTTTAATGCGATTTTTGCTGCAGCTGAATGGCCATCGACGCAGGCCACAAATCCGATTGGCTGTCGAACGACTGTCTGATTCGGCTGTTCGCGACGGCTACGAACAGAATCTGTCCGAGGAACTAAGAACTGCGACCAGTAGCAATGTAGACGATCAATGGGATCAGATTAAGCAGACGATGCATTTGGCAGCGAATTTCGCCTGCGGTCCCAGATCTAGTGTTCATCAAAAACACTGGATCTCTCAAGCGTCGCTAATTCTAAT
>LUCM01002008.1:20814-85116 GCA_008360955.1 Fasciolopsis buskii | reverse complement strand
GAGACACTGAAGGATATGGCAGTGAACCGTGAACAGTGGCGATCGTGCTGTCATTTTCTATCGAATCAGAATGATTGAAAACACGTGCGTTTGTACAGTTAGACTGTGTTCCGTGTGTTGGCTGCAGCAGCATCTTATCCTTTCCCGCTTGTGTAGGTCCACTCCTTGTTCCCGTTGGATATTCACTCTTTTTATATGAACGTGCAACTCTGGGGAAAGGCAGCGGTCATTGAGGCTTGCCTTGCTGTTTAACGCTGAACGATGATGATGATGATGAATTGTGTCCGTTTCTCTTCCAAACACCGTTATTATTTGCCCAGGGTTCTCTCATGGGATTATTTTAGATAGCTACTTGAGCCTAATTTACAACATTGTCCGGCTTCCTTACTTATCATTTTTGTCTCTGTCTCCGTGTGTTCATACACGCTTGTTAATTTGGTTTACGGATCCCTGTCTTCCGCCCGTGATTGCCCAAATATCTTTGCATATCTTGACCTCATCTTCGTAATTAATACTCAGGGATTGACACAGAATGATTTAAGGACCTTATAATTTTTGTTGTCACCGTAATTCGCCTTTGTAGACCTACTTCATTATGTTACATCACACCCAATCACACAGTACGCCAAATTTAACCTATAGTTTTTACAGCCTCGTCGTGCCTCGCTCCCCCTGGGCCTACTGTCTACTCATTACCCGCCTTCGCTATTAAGTGCTTTTTCGCAAGTGAGTGGCGCGCTGTTTGAATGTTTTCTGAATTCGTTTTCCAAGTTTTTATTCATTTTGCTTTGTTATCTTTTGGTAAAATTCCCTGTGTTCTGCTCAGAATAGCGACATGAGTCCAGGTCCCCATTTCTGTACTTCGTGATAGCCCGTTCGAGGAGTATTGACATTCCGCTTGACCTAAATCTCGTGTCTTACCCCACAATTTGAATTGGGGCCGTTTCATGCAGCCGCCATATTAACATATCCTTCGGTACTCTATGCGTGCAGCTTACTGCGTTCCGTTCAGTCCCTGGGTGATTGACAGGCAAAACTACTGACAGCGCATTTGGTTCACAAATAGCTGCTTTAGTGTTTGTATTATTTGCCAACCTTCTGCTTTTAGGGCCCTTAAACCCCTGTGAACACAGAGAACGGCCACTTGCGCGCTTTGCTGATTAATATAGACAGAATAAATCTGCTAAGTTCTGGAGCCTAGATTTACTTCCGATTCGTTGTATCAGGCCCCATCTTATCACCAGGAAAGCCCTGCTCTCTCACGCCACCGCATTCATTCTGCCTGTAAGCCTAATACTAGTTCGCCACATCTTGCGACTGTGATCCGCCTTAGACGGCCACGCGTCGGCAACCCAACTATTGCGGCGTTACCTTCGCAGCCCGGACTAAAGGCTTCATCAAAATAATCTTTATGCTTCGTTTACCTGAGTAAATAACCACTGGATTAACTACCTTATCCTGGCTTTTCTACAATTCGTTTCCTGTAGGACATCGTGATGGTGTCGGATCCACCATCTTGGTAAATGCCATGTCCACCCCAAGTGGACAGCTACGGGTTTTCCGGTGGAATTCCGCTCTTTGCGCCATTGGCCGACTGCGCGGTACTTCAGATGTGCAAACTCGTTATTTCCTGCATTTTATCGTCTTTTATGATCCGCAGTAAACCATCAGAGCCACCACAGTGTTTCCTTTTATGGCTTTGTTCATCCATGCAGGTTGCATCAAAATCCGTCCGAAAACGGTCTTCCCCTGCCTTTCCAGGTAAACTCCCGGCAACTACTACCGCTAGATCCGATATCATTGGGTTTACTTGTCCACAGCATCGTGCAAGCGGGCGTTCTAGGCGATTTGAGGCATTCAATGATTCCAAAGTCAGGTGCAGCTTTTCCTTGAATCCTCAGACCTCCCAGCACTCCACGAGTACGATAGGATATTGATCACCAGTGCCGTTCTTCCCAGGCCTGGAACTAACTGGAGGCCAGTCCCTGTCTCCTGCGTTTGCGAATCCTACAAAGACCGGCATACCTTCGCGCGATCCTCCGCCGGTTTTGGTGACTACCATCTGCTCAAAATACGCGTTGGTTCTAAACCAATGACCTGATTTATACCCAAGTTGTTGATATTGGTTAGATACCAGATGTAACTATTTGTCCCTGTCGGGGTTCCTGTGCGATTTGAGAGTTCCCCTGATTTAGCGGTGGAAACATTGGATCAGGCGACAGTGGCAAAAAGACGTAAGGGCACTAAAATCTGGGCGTGACAGCGAATCTGCTGCACAGATCGGATCTCCTTTAGGATGGTCCATCGTGAAGCGAGAGTTATATTCTGAGTATCTGGGTTCCCATGAACCGTAGACGTCGGACTTATTATGCAGTGAGTTCTTTGGTAGTTTGGGGAGGGTAAGCAGAGTGGAATATTGACATTAGATAGCGTGTTGGAAATGTTGGATAGCGCTGTATATCACCAGCCATTTACGACCGAACGCAAAGTTACTCGTTCGCTTGTGACCACGGCGTCCGTAGTTAAACCCTAGTAGATCCGAGGTCCCGGAGATCAGTTGTCGCAGGACAGCCGTGAAGACAATACGGAACACTTACTGCTAAGGTAGACGTGATAGACGAGCTCGGGTGTACCAGGGGCGTGGTTTCAGATAATGTCAATTTTTTTCTAAATCGCTACTCGTGCGGCGTCTGCTAGTATATCAACGGGAAGTAGGTCGGTTAGTGAAGGCAGGCCTTAGGCCGCCTGGGGGACAATGCGAAGATAAAAGTTCACTGGATCCACCAATGCATCAAGTACATTGTTTGGGGACGGGAGTTCACAATCGAGAATATGGCACATTTTATCCTCGCCATATTTAATGCCCTCTCGAACGATCTGTGACCGAGGGACTTCAGTTCCGTTTTGCTGAGCTCATTTTTATCGGGACTGACTACTATTTGATTTTCGGACAGATGTTTGAAAAAACAGTTTATTGTTAGATATTTTGTCCGCTTTACATGAGGCCATTATTGAATTACTAGCAGAGACATGAACAAAGTCCAAGCTTCCTGCTGTTATTGTTGCCAGTCCTCGACGTTGAGCCGTGGCTGATGGTCCGCTAGTGGCGTGTGGTTCGCCATTCGATCAGTCCCCGGATCTGTCTCTTCCAGCGGTTTACTTAACGAGGGGAACGTGATAACCAATCATTAAAAATCATTAGCAATATCACGAAGTACGCCGGCGACTCGGTTCGAATCTGTACATAAAGCCAGTAAAATTAACTCCGAACGACAGGTTGGTCAACTGCGGCCTACTTGAAGCAATAAGTCAGCTATAGTACAGCAGAAAATTGAACCCAAGTGTACATGAAGGAGCGTCAACAGGTACAGACGCACGCAGATACCATCGTCTTGATCCCAAATTAACCTCCAGCTGTTTCGTGCCGCACGTGGAAATGAACCTGCCATTCATAGCGGGTAGCCGAAGCAGCGATGTTCTTGGTTCCGTGTGGCCAATAAACGCGACAGACATTTTGGCTCCGGTACAAACCATGAGCCTGGCGTTTGTGCAGTCGTCGTGTGGGTAAGAAAGACGGCTATCCTGAGGGCATTCTTCAGCGAGAAAGGCAGCTTTTGTTTAATGGTTGTGGCTTTCCTCACAAAGGAATAATGGTGACAACATTTCTGTTTACCTGGCTCGAATAAGCGATACTGCCGACAAAGGCAGACAAGTTTCGCACGCATGACGGTAAGAGCAGTTGAGGCTAAGGGATAGTGGACATGGGCTGGCGTGAAAGCTGCGAGCAAGTGGTTGACCACATATCAGTCTATAAATAAAAAACACTTAGGGGAGGATCTAGACGTGGAATGCCTCTCTGGTGATTCGTGCACAAAGACACTCGGCTGGTGGCGCGAAGTCGCGGCAAAGATTACGGCTTCTTCGAGACTGGATTTGTCAACACGTATGTAATCTTCAAAACCATTAGCAAGAAGGTGGAACCTTTGGCAGGCCGTTAGTTTTCGTTCAGCTCTTACAAATGCAAATGACGAATCAAATAACCGTATTTAACCCTTGGCGCGATATCTACAAAACACTACGAACTGCCTAGAAAGTTTACGGAAGCCGGACACCAAGAAAATGAATGGATAAAAGCCCAAAAGCTATGACGCAAAATTCCACAAAGCTCGTGATCTCTGTCTCAGACATTGGCATTGTCGCGTTGATCCAATTGCGGCGTTCAAAATAGTCAAGGTCCTTTCAGGCATAGAGAGTGGGGAACCGTTCACCCTTGTACAAGACAGGCAAAAAATGCATGGTTTGCGTCTGCAACGCAACTGCATGAGGATTCAGATCGGGGCTATGTCCTTCACCAACAGGACGATTCCACTACCTAACCAACTGCCACACCATGGGGTTCACTGTACTAATGCTGATGGATATAAAAAAGCTGTGGATGTTTACTGGATGTTGGTACATCCAGAGTTGCTTCGGTAAGTTTCAGGTGTGAACATAAAAATGTGCCTGTTGGATCTGGTACTTGCACTTAATACTTTGCCTTTCAGAAACAAACGAACGTACGCAATGTTCGAAGCTGCGAACACCGGACCACAGCATACTAATCTGGAACTTTGAGTGCCCGGAAGTCAAATTTTCGTCCTCTGTATGATGAACTGAAGTGAAAAGAGCCCTGCGATTGTTTGAAACTGCGAGCAGTTAATTTATACATCCGAAATGCTTCTTCATTAAAATCGGCCGTATGTGGCAGGAAGACACGTTAGGCACACATAAGTGTCCTTCTTTCGGGTGAAGCCTGAGGAGAAACTTTTGAATCGTGCTCGCACCAAGACTCCGTTTCAGTTTTCCTTTCGAGTGGGGACAAAGAGGCAATCTCGCGCGAGCCTCATCAATTCATTTCCAGGGCTGCACTAGTCACATAAAGCTTTCCTAAAATGTAATCGTCTAATTTACGCCTGAATAAGTGACCACTTATTTCTTTACCTACATCATCAAGAGGATCGTTGCATATTTTGGTCACCCTACTCGATGGACCGCATGTCATCGTTGAGCCTGCCTGACTCTTGCTTCATCATCGTAGCATAGTGTCCCCAAGTGCGACTGTGGTTCCAAAGGAGGAACTGGGTCCGCACACTGAGGCCCAACTCCCCAAGGCTGATTCAACTGGTATAAATGAAATCACCCAAGGGGGAAGGACTCGGGTGCATATCCGAGAGGCGTAAATGTGCTCTTGAGACGCACGTGAGTGCAACCTTGAATCCTGATTGACCACCCCCATGGATATCCTTCTTCTGAACTGGGTAAGGGGTATTCAGTTGACGGTCACCGAAATTACGCAGCAGCTGGGTTGCTGAACGTTCGTAAGAATAACTGATAACGACAGACTTATATTAACATTACGTCCACAGCGGTCCAAACCTTAGATCTATATGCCTACGCGCCCGCTGTAAGTGCGCATAGGAATTATGAATGTTTTACACATGAAGGAATTATAAACGCTAATTGTAAAGGAACGCTGTACGATAAACGAGCTTATGAACGCGTCGAAATCCTTGGATCGGAAACCCTTCCAATGACCCTCTGGGGGACATCCGGCTTCTTTTTCAGTGTTTCCTCGGTGTCGGACATAGGGTCGGCTCACATGACCGTGGCGTGTTTACTGATGTCTCATGAAATTTCAAAAACTACAATGCAAAGGGGGCCGAGAAATGAGAAAGCATAGCGCTTGTGTCAACGAAGACATACGTTTGATATAAAAATAAGCAAGGCTTCCGCAGCTTTCTTCACTGGCGCTTAACCAACACCAATGGCCCTTCGTTTCCATCAGTTACGGCTAAAAAGTGCAATGGTCTGCATAAAAAGTAGGACATATATGCTCAAATACTTTAACAATTACAAACTCATTCAGGGTGCTTTTGCACCTATTCATGGTTGACCGCTACACTTAGCTTAAAACGCCTGCCTCGGAAACATTTTATGTTGGTAACTATCTCCCGGTTCGGGAAGGACTCGCTCAATCCGCCTTTAGATTTCACAATTAACGTAATGCATCTTAGTGCGTGGGAAATTTCTCTTCACTATGGGATCTGTAGTGAGACTCAAGCTGTTAGTGTAGCTGGAGTTCGCTGATGAGGAAGTGTCCACCTTTTGCGGCGGCCAACGACGTTCTGCCGTTTATTTCGCGCCAACTGACATAATTTAAAATGCCTTGTGAAAATAAAGTTTGCAAAATCCTTCGGTCACTTTTGAACGGTAAACTGTTGTCCAAACTCAACGGATACTGTAACTCATGTTGTGAGAACTTCATGCACGGATGCATTCCTACATTATGTTCATACGTTACCTCATGAAGAAACTTCGCTTCAGCTTATCCAGGTCTTCATGGAATTTTATTGTGATATGTTGATGGAGTACATTGGAAGCCACTGTAAATGTCAGCAACTGAACTGTGCTGCAGTAATTTTTAAACCATTCATGGTGTCGACGATCTTTTCTAGCAGATCTGGCAATCAAAATGAGGTTGAAAGAAACACGCCTGTTAACTCATTGAGGGTATTCATGAAGACCGCCAAGTTGGTGCTGGGTGTCAGTGACGGAAATCGACTTGAAAAAGTGGACCACAGACGACTGAGAGAAAAATGCTTTCACAACTTTTGATTTTCGCGTTACAAATCGACCATATTTTTGTTACCAGTGGACGTGTATGATTGTCCTGGGTTCATAGCCGGGAATGTTATAAAGGACGACTTAAAAATACGAGACAGTTGTAAGATGACCTACTTATACTCTAACAAAGTTACCGAGGAGGAAAAGCTTCCGAAATTCAAACTGATGGGCACATCACTGGAAATGATCCGGCTTCCTACAGACGACGATCATAACTGCGTTCTTGTGGTCAAACAACCTTGTGTGCGGCCACTTTCTATGCTTTATTCCGATTTATCACTTCTCTGCTGCCACAGGGACAGGCAGAGGACAAATCATATTCCAGATGAGAACAGGGGTGGGAAGTGTATAATAATTTGAAGGCCTTTGATGAAAGCCTGTCAAAGGATTAGCGGTTGGAAGAAAACATGCCCCAAGGGGATGCACATACCCCACCATTGTGCGATCCGGTTTTGATTTTTGATGAAACCAAGATGTGCTTCTCACAGATGGTGGTTGGGGTTTGCAAGCCCTGCATGACGTTTGTCGAATCACGTTTTAGTTGTTGTGCTTCTCCAGCTTACATACAGGAGCATTCAATGAGGTTGATCGAGGGAGGCGGATTTCAAACTACCACAACAATCTTTACGGGTCGTGTTGAGCAGCTTCCCGGTTGGGGGTTTGCCAGATAATGCACCATATTTTGAGGCCATCCGGATAGAAGAGACAAGGTGAAGTGAGATTTGGCGGCGGGTGGTTTAGATATGGGACGGGCCGAGAAATAATCCCTGGGAACACCACCAGCTGCAATAAATCACCATGAGGACGGTTTGGCAACCCTGAAAAAAAGAAATGATCGCGCATAAACCACGGATACAACAGTGATGGGCTGTCATTGCCGATGACTCGAATGTTCAGTGACAGCGACAATATGGGACTTAGTCCAAAGCTTTGCTGAAACCGAAAGAAATGACGTGATGCCCAACAGACTTGGTCTTCGGCCAGCTTCCGCGAACAAGAAGGTTTGGTGCACTTGGCCAGTGCCTCCAAAGACCATGTTGCTAGTGGAGGATGTGACCCCTCAAACGAGTGGAAACCAGATGTTCCATAGTCTTGGCAATGACGGTCGAAAAGTAAACCGGATGGTAAAAGGCCACATTCTTCTGGAATCTACCCTCGAAAAATGCAAAAACAGTGGTTTTCCACTCTTTATGTAACCTTCTAGCCGAGACCGGCACACTGGGATAAGCACGGGGGGTTGGAGAAAATCAGCAGGCTCCTTTACCAGAAGCGAGGGCACACTGTCCAACTCGAAAGACTGGCTGAGTTTTATTAAACGCTACGCTGCAGCACCCTCCTTGAAAGATTCACGGGCAGCGAAGAATAGGGATGCTGGATAGCAACGCGAGTAACGACTGAGCCCCATTAGGTTAATTGGACTCGTTCTGGAAATTATTTTGTTAGCCTTGCAGTCATCTGCATCCGCCAGTAAACCAATCTTTTTAGATTCGAAATTACATCTTTGACTCCGGTAGACCCCTTAAGAGAGACAAAAGAATACTTGGGCAAACCTGCAGCCATGGATTCCTCAAAAGCTTGCCGCTTTGCTCGCTGGAATGCTGTACAGCTGCACCAAAATTGTCGGCGGTTTTCCTAGCTGGAATGCGCGGGATACTGGCGTTTCCGAGCTTGATCTCCGCGTCAAAACAAAGTGCCGAGCTTCCGGTTAAACTACGGAGGGACTAGGTCATGTGGGCGACGACGTGACATAGGCGAATATCTGGCACAGGTGCAAAATCCCTCCGCGTATACTACCCGAGGTCATCAGGAAGCAAGGATGAGTGTGGCAGCACTGTTTCAGCGTCAGACGGAATCCGCCAAACGTTGCGCACTGCGTCCGATCTTGGCATAAAAACCACGTCGCCATTGGATGCCTAGGGCTTCCTGATTGGTACTTCTGATGGGCGGAAGGTGAGCCATGACGTCGACATCTCGCCTGATTGGAGAAACAACCAAGTCAGTGATAGAGTTTCGACTGTTTGCGCAAAATTTTCCGTCGGGACACTTGCAGAAACGGCGGCATGTCTTGGAGCGTCGTGGCCGGCACTTCGGAAAAAGGTTAGGTCTTCGGTAGATGTTTGTTGACCCAGTCAATAGACTACTATTTGAAGTCATCCAAAACCACGTAACGGACGCCAGAGGCCAGCCTTCGTAAGCCATTTAAGATATAAGCCGGAGGAGTGCCGGAAGTGAGGCACACGACGCAAACAATTAGGTGTTCACTGGTAAGTAAGTCTCAAGGAAAATTACGGTGCCTCATCGAAACCATTTGGATGTGAGCATGATTACATCAGT
Source organism: Fasciolopsis buskii (assembly GCA_008360955.1). NCBI lineage: Eukaryota > Metazoa > Platyhelminthes > Trematoda > Plagiorchiida > Fasciolidae > Fasciolopsis > Fasciolopsis buskii. The sequence continues at coordinate 76,119 of LUCM01002008.1, read as the reverse complement.
AGATATGAGACCTCCCTACCGACGAAAAGAATGGCCCCACGTTTTTATCTAATCTTGCTTCTGTCACTTAGGGAGACCATATAATCCAATAAGACTATCCACAAATCCAAAACGTCCTAGTTAGCAAGGTGTGCGTGAAGGCCAGGTAGGCGGGATTTGTACTCGACGAAAGATGTTCATTCTCGCTTCTCTCGCTCAACAGCCCGCGAACGTTGAATGAAACCGCTCGACCCTTGTTCTTCTTTTTGGCCTACACAGAAAGGGCGCAGCCACAACCACGTGCAAGGAGTCCTGATCCGAGTTTGACTCCCAAACTCCGGAACCTCACGAGAGCTGTTTCCAAGGCGGTCGTTTCATACAATGCTTCCTGTTGACCGCGCGAAAATCCCAACTAGGCGGATTCTCCCCGCCTCCACTGTGAGGCTTCCATACTTCGGTAAGGGACCTTTTTATCTTCGGGCTGTCCTCAGGATCGAGATCACGTCTTAGCCGGTTTTGTTCATCTTTGGAAGGCCATGTGCATCAAAGAACCTGTTCAGTCTGCTCACTCCAGGTCAGAACAACTTTAAATGGACGATGGGTAATATCGTCGTGGATTTCGCCAAGGTGACAGACAGATCTAGCCCAAATAAAACCCCTCTAACTGTACATCTTCCGTTGTGGAAATGATTTTGAGGGTAGTCTTTAGTTGCAAAATGTCTGCAGCAAGCCATGGCAGGCAAATTTGATTGGGGTGACGTACGGCGGATTTGAAAGGATATTACTTCCCACTGGTTTTCTACCCCTCTTCGTGCTCTTTTTCCGCATTCGCTGATTACCGGAACAACCTGTTTGTTTGGAAGTATCCTCGGCATGAGTGGAAACTGCAACAAGTGGTAATATCCCGAACCGTAGGGATCAGATTCACGGAAGTTTGCACCAACGAAGCGGGAGTAGATGTTACAAGTGCTTGGCTAAATTGGGATCTAACTTCCTTGAATACAAAAAATATCAGCAGACTTTTCTTATAAAAGCCGTTTGAATATCTTTGAGAGTAGTACGGAACTCTGGGGTTACGTAAATACGCGCACGATGCAAGCATTCATCACGATCATCACAGTGGAGAGCTTCGCCTTGAGTGCCCACAGGTTTGGAGCAGGCCAAACAATTGCATTTGACACGAGTGGCATCGTTCGCATTCATTAGTGTGTCGGTCCACCGAATGAAACCTGAAACTTGACTTTCCACTCAACACAGAGGCACAACCACACGATAACTTTTCCACACCCGCGTTGTCTGTTTTACTTGACTAGCCATCTCATTTAAGGAAACACTGTCTGTCCCGGGTGGTGTTTCTTTTATTGTTGATACAGGCAGTGCAAAGTTGATTATTTGTAAGACTGATCTGATGGCCTTTCATCCTGTGGCCCATATAAGGCTAACATGCAAAACAGTTCGTGGTATTACGGGTCATTCTTTGCTTGTTCTTGGGCCCCAGTTAATTCCTATGCGCTTGTCTGATTCTTTCCCAGTCGACTGTTAGCTTTTGATTTCCGATTCGGGGCCGTCCATACATGGATTAAATGTTTTTTTGCGAAATAGGTGAAGAAGTTTCCTTGCTTACGTCCAGCGTGATTTACCTGACGTTCAAAAGCTTATCACTAGGCCGAAAGTTACTGGTGGAATGCATACTACTCTTATCAGAGTGAAATTTTCCGGCGATCCTCAAGAGACGTGTTTTATCGACTAGTCTACGTGAATCCGTACGTCAGGCTATACAGGCTATGTGTGAAAAGGGACTGATTATGCCCGTTGAGTTCTCACATTGGGCCACGGCTGTTGTAAATCTGCTGAAGGTGGATGGCAAAACTCGACGAATCTCTCATGATAGTAGGTTGACTTTGAATGATGAGTTACCAAGGCGAATATGTGTTGCTGAAGTTTCAGAAGACATTCCTCAGTAATTAGCCGATTCCAAAGTATTTTCAAAGATTGATCTGATAGATAGCTATTTACTAATTCCACTTAAAAGTGTATTCAGTTTGTTGTCAATTTTAAGTACTCCGTTAGGCCTCTACAAATACAACTTCCTCTCCTTTGGTTTGCATGCATCCCCGCAATTTTTTCGGCAGCCCCTCAGTGCTATCCTTTCTATTCTTGAGTTTGATCAAGGTTATGCACGGATCCAGGCCACCTCTAAAATGATACGTGAGTGTCTTTTATCCCTCCGCTCAAAAGGCAAATTCAGATTAGTGTTACTATCAGCCCCAAGAAGTGTGTTCTTAGTGTTGACCAGTACTTCTAACGCGGATGTAAAATAATTTCGGCTGGAATTCCACTAGATCCAAACTGAACATCGCTTTCAGTTGACCTCCCTTCTCCCGGTGACGTTTTTTGCACTTCATCCCATTTTAGGTGATCTCCAATATTATTTTCTATGTATCTCGAACTTCTCATAGAAGACATATCGGTCATGTGCATTTCAGCTTTTCAGTTCTGATTGAAGTTATTTCCACAGCCTAAACCATCGGTTTAAATAACAGAAGTCAACTAAAACCAAGTGAATTCTTTGGGGACCTCGCAGACCAAAGACCTAAAAGAATACGTGCCATGCGAAGAAAAGATTATAGACATCAGAGCAAAATTTAGCGGAAATGGCTGCTATTAAGTCCTCATGTTCCTCCTATGTTTCCGCGTGTTACTATTGTACAGAGTTCTAGTGCCCGTGATGCGAATGAACTGGAACCCATCGCACGCTGTATTTGTGTTCCAATTATAAAATAGACCTTGGGATTCTCGCATTCCAGTACATACACTTTCACCCGAGTCCATTGGTACATTAATACATCATTGATTCCCGACACCACATTTACCTTTTCTAGTAAACAGAAAACGTTCATGCCGAGTACACGTGGGCAACAAACAAAAAAATGAGAACAAACTTGCAAAATTCCTCGAAGTGAGCTCATATTTCCCATGCATCATCGTGATCTTGTACCCCTGTATCCCAATCAGTATGATGTGATTGCTCCAGTAGGAAGTTGGTACTTCGTGCAGAAATAAATTGGGACTGTTTATGGTGGGTAAGGTCGATGAATTCTCAATAATTTATGTACTGCAGCTCTGATGGTAACCTTTTTCTGTCTTCAGCATTTCTGATTTTCTGACCTAGAAAAATTAGATTCGTTCGATATGTGCTGAAAGGAGCAGTTTTCTAGTTGACACGAGCACAGGCACCAAAAGGTTCGTGCATCGATTCAACGTCTGAGCCCGTCATTGTTTTCGGTTAGCTGTATCGGTTTACTGAAAGCTCTCGTACAGATGCCTACTTGTTCATTCTGGTCAGTTGAGTCATGCTCGGTCGGCGGATTTCGAGGGGGGAACACCTGTTTTCATCAACTTTGATCTATGAGGAATTTGCGCACGAATTTCGTTGGCGGAACGACCACTTGTGACATGCCCACCAGATCCACACCCATTTGATATACTTGTTGGTTAAATCAAGTATGTCACTACCTATTGGGCGTGGCCATCCTCGCTTTGTCCGCAGGCAAATGACGATCGAGGCACTTACTGACCAGTTGTTTAGTTGTACACAGTCAAGAGCATAGAACTTCGCGTTTTATTGAGTCCGCTTGTGTGAGTCAGTTTGCATACTCATATGCACAGCTGCGAAATCCAAAAGCGACAGGGACCACGATGGTATGAGTGCATGTGTGTGTCGTGGTCAGATTGAATGAGCCACTGTGTCAGTATTGGCTAAGGCTGCACAGCGTCATGCTATTAGCAGCCGTGGATTTGTGTGTTTGATTTGGTCCAGTTGCCTTTGTGACATATCGAGTGTGGGGAATAATTCCACTGGAATATCGTACTGCTGCGTATATCCGAAAGAGCTGAACTGAGTCAGGGCAGGCGTAACACAAATAGAAGAAATCCCGTGAGATTATAACTACCGACAACTTTGTTAGTAGTCGGAATGAAACCGAGTCGCGTAATGGTGATTCGGTCATGGGTCGGAGGACTGCACGTGGATGAAAGAGCAATCCGCCCGTGTGAGGCGCGTGACCTTACTTGCAATAACTGTTTCTCCTTAAGTATTTTTGTCTGGCATTTTATCACCCAGTCATGTTTAAACATGTAAACCTCAAACTGGATCGGACAATTTAATGTCATTTGTCTACCTATAACCTTCTTCATTACCTAAAGCTATCTACGGCGAAAATTAGAATTTTGCATCCTGGCCTCCTTCTGAACGTTAGCCTCGACCGACCGAGAAATTTAACGTCATGACTCCAAATAGGCAACATACATGACGATTGGTTACAACCCCTCCGAGTGCTTTTGTGCTACAATCAGCGATAGAATGTGAAACGATGTGAGGAGGAAACAGGATACCGAGAGACTGTAGTTCTTCCATTTGTATGCAACAGTGCTTACAATAACAAATAGTTGTACAGCCGAAACAAATTCACATTTGGGAGGTCAGAGACAACTTGAACCATGTATGGTAGGGTTCCTTTGGAACTGAGAAAAATGAGCATGTAAAACCTGATCACTGTGGTCAAGAGATGTGATTTCATTGTATCATTTAATGCATGTAGCACCAAGCGTGGCCAGTTTAGTAGGAAGGAAAATTTGTTGAACATTGACCATTGAAGTAATTCGACAATTTAGCACATTCCGCATGCCCCTTAGTTTTGATCATTTCCATTCAAGAGCTCCCTGCCTCAGGGCACAGCTACCTGCCACCAAACGCTTCCCTGGGCTGCGTACAAGGGAAGGGCCATCATTTAGGTGGTTAGCAGTGACTAAGGTGGGCTCAAGCCTACCGGGTAAGCAACTGCGAACAGGCAGCGGCAGTGTTGAGGGTGTGGTGGGATTTTGCCTGGCAAGCGACCTCCCTGAAAAATACCACAAGAGCCCACTGACGGCACTATGACGTGGCGAGTGTGGCCCGGTAACCAGGTGGGGCCAATACCCTTCATCGTGTTCCGCTGACCCGGCAAGGGTTTTCGGAAGAGGCGCGTGCACCGATCATCTGGCCACCGGCTCATCCGGAATGATTCTGCTGTCTTACAGAAAGCGCTTGATGCGCAAAAGCTAGAGGTACATCCTCGAAGAAAAAGACCTACTTTTGACTGAGCGATCGAGTGATACAACAGTCCACATGGATATGACTGATCCATGAACGAACATTTCTGGCCCCCGACTGCAACCAGAATGAATGCGCAGGTAATGGAGGAAAATTTCTTGAGGGCGAACTGTGTATTCATTTCATAAGGAAATTCAAACAATCTATTCCAGACAAGGAAGGGGCAAAGTGCACTGGAGTGAAAAGTGGATCAGTTAGTTTAGGTCGAATGCAACAATGAACGGAAATTGAAATGAGGGTAGAGGCGTCCGTGTAATCACACCTATACACACACATACGGACACGGATAGACATCCCACGAATTGTCATTCTGTGCATACCACGTGGCTTATGCATAAATTCGAAACTTTCAACACACGGGAACTGTGCGTTCGCATGGATACTGGTCGAACGAAAGTAATGAGAAGGGAATTTGGCATACATTGAGAAAAGGAAAGGAAGTGGAGTGGAATCACATGCAATACACGAAGATGAGTTTACCAGACGGCGCGCGACAGGGAGGAAGACCACAAAAGAATCCGCGAAAAACAGAAGGGAGAATCAAAATCACGAAGTTATCAGTAAACATTTGGACTGTGATAGAAAACAAAAACAAAAAATGGAAGACATCTGCCCGGATGGAGCTGAAGGCCTCACAATATCGACGCGTCTAACTAAACGGTCAACAAAGGGAATAGAAACTCAATTTTGGAGCAGAACGAAACAGAAGGAGAAACGAGGACTGCGTGAATTAGCATAAACCCTGCTGTAAGCTGAGATCGAGATAAACGGACAGAGAGCATTGCAAATATACAAACAGGGCAGCTCTTGTTCGAACAATGAAACCAGAGAACACCTTTCAGGTGATTAGGGTGATGAAACTGTTGAATAAACCGTACATAACTCCTCCAGCTTGAGATGAAAGGAGACAAGCTAGCGCGGTATTCATGGGGCAGTTGGACAGAAAAAAATTGCAAGCTCTGCCTGGTGGTCAAACCGTGCGATGTCGGCGACTATCCTCGGCTACGTGCGCAGGCCCGGGAGTGTCACCAAAGTCTTGTTATGATATTGTAGGCAGCACACATAAGGTCATCACTGTACGTGTTTGACGAACGGGAGAAACCAGCGATCATGTGCACCAGCCAAACAATCTGACACCTTCATTGCGGGTTGTTTACACCAATGTTTTCTAATAAGCCATCAAACGTTACGCAATATCCCCTATAGTGCGCCGATCTTGAAGCAGGACGTCACAAAGTACACCTGCGCTTCACGGGTGGATGGATGATATGGGAGCAATTGAGGAACCACCACCAAGAAAAATCGAGAATTGAAGGGGTAACAGAAAGAGAACACGGGATCGAAATGATGCGAGACATCAATCGAGGTCACTAAAGTGAAGAAGATCGCGACTGCCTGAAAGAGGACAATATGAAACCAAAGGATGAATTAGCGTGTGTCTGCGTGCTACCTGTCATGAACGTTAACATGAACTCAACAATTCGGCCAATTCTATACGGATTGATATTCACAACTCCGGTGCCGATTTCCTCCTGCCAAGATGTAACTGCAGTTTAGCTGGAATAGATTAGGAAATAGTTGAAAAATATGGTCTACAAAAACAAAAAAATGAGGAAAAAAATTAAAACAACGAAGTTGGTAAAAAGTGTGAACGCAGTACCGATAACGGAAAATATGAGATACTGGAAGCAATATTACGCTGGCAAATATCCGGTTCGAACCACTTAAGGAGCGCAACGAAAAATCGATGCACCATGCGTTGTGCACATTATGAACGTCAAAATATTAATAACAACACTGTTGGTAGATATTGACGAATTAAAACACCTGTTAAAAATGCTTTTATTAGCGGCATAACATTCACAGTAGAAATATAGCGCGCTAAGTGTGGGTGCAATTAAGTTGTTATAATAAATGCGTGTTTGATTTAGGAAAAACCCGAAAGGATTCTTAGTAGAGGGGAATAGTCTGGTTGCTTCTTTGGCCTAAGCCCATAATGATGGACCCCATTATCGGAAGATTCAGGAAAAATAACCGAATGTTATCCTTCCCAACTAGGTCCAATATTGACTGATTCTTGCTCGCCTTTCTTGTTATAACAAATTCGAAATTCCCACCCCGAATCCCTTTTGTCGTAGATGGTGATTTGCTGTCGTCCGGCTCGTTGCCATATCTGACCTAATGGAACCTTATATGGTCCCAAGCCATTCCAGATTTTCGAAGTCACAGTTCCCGGTTCCGATCAACTCATGTAGCTGGTCCTAACGGCTATGGGACACGGCTCTTCCATCACACTCATGCGTGAAGGTATCCGCATCTTATCGGAAATACAAATCTAAGGCGGGTAGGTTACGTTCAACATTCGTTCCACAGATGGCGAAGGTTTCCTTTTCAAATAGGAAAATCCAGGCAGTTATGAGCATCAGTGATTTCTGTGACAATTGGTCTCAATGCTCTCTTTCGTGCTTTTCAATAAATTCAGACCTACATGCTCAAACGATCGATTTGGTCGACAGACTCGTACACACACGCGCGCGCACATTAGCATTGCTAGCCGACGTATCTTTCTCCTTTTTCTCGGTTATTCACACTTGCACATACGGACCATATTAGTCACGGAGACAATAACCTTCCCAGTAGAAGATGAATGTGACAGATTGCATCCCCACTCACCGTCCGAGTCGAGTGAGCGGCGGTCCAAAAAACGGGGACACGAAGGACTACATTTTCCAACTTACTGTGACACCTAAGGCTGCACAAGAGACAATTACTTATGGACAGTGCTCGTTGTGTGCTAAAGTTCTGTGAACAACAATTTTCAAATTAATTTACCAATATCTTGTTCCGGTCTTACGGTCTAATTTACCCATAATTCTCCTTTGCTGGTTAAAATGGGACGGAGGCACTTTACCAATCCCTCAAATACGTCGATGTGGCTTTGGCCGAACAGGAAAAACGACATGCTGAACTTTGCCGAGTTCAAGGACACGAAATAGCCCCAATGTTATTCAAAGTCGACTTTTGGCACACGTGTTACAGCACAAACTTCCAGATCTTTTAAACATGATCGCAGATGGATGTCCCGGGACGTCGGGCAGAGCACTTCAAGGATTAGTTTAGTTGGCCACATAGTATTTAGTCCGACGTCTGCAAATCCGTGGGAGGTGTCACTTGATCCCCCAACGGAAGTGGAAGCGCAGTCGAATATTCGACTTCTTAAGAGGGGAAAAGCTGCCGGTCCCGACGACCTTCCCCCAGTTCTTTTCAAATTGGGTGGAGAAGTGCTGATGAAGTCACTTACCTCCTTGCTTCATGATATCTGGAACGGGGAGCGTATATCGCCATCGTGAGGTGAGTCACTGATTATACCCATTTTCAAGAAGGGTACACGGAGTGACTGCAGTAATCATCAGGGGATTAGTTTGATTATGGTAGTTACTAAGGTGTTAGCTTCGATAATGCTGCACCGTTCGTCGCCGATTCGCAAGAGTGATATCCGCGAACAGCAAACCGGATTTCGTCCAGGTCGAGATTGCATCGACCAGATATTCACTCTCCGACAGATAATCAAAACGGGCCACACGCACTGCCGCCCTATGATCGTAGTCTTTCTCGACTTGAAAGATGCGTTCGACTCCGTGGATCGATCAGCACCACTCAGTGCTCTCTACCAGAGTGGAATGCGAACGACGTTCGTGGATCTTTTGCGAGCATTATACTCGCATACCTTTGGTCGCGTGATGTTATACGTTGAGCTGTCAAGTCCATTCGAAACGAATAGTGGCATTGGACAAGCGTGTCCCATCTCTGCATTCCTGTTCAACTTCGTCATGGACGAGGTGATGAAAGATGCTTTAGGAGGTGGTTGGAATGTAAGAGTCGAACCGGAAAATGGAGGCAACCTACGTGATCTAGACTACGCAGACGTTGTTGTGTGCCTGTTCGAATCCGCGGACCATGCACAACGCGCATTAGATAGACTGTCGAGATCGGTCGCTCAGTTTGGCATGTGCTTTGCGCCTTCAAAGTGCAAAGTGCTGTTGCAGGACTGGATGACAACAGTGTCGAACTTGGTGCAGAGCGGAGAGGAACTAATGTTTGTAGACCGTTTCACCTACCTTGGTGGTTGCGTGTCGAACGATGGTAGCTCGGAAGTGGAGGTAAATACGCGTATACTGAAGGCTTGAGCAGCTTACGCTGGACTGAAATAATTGTGGCGTCGGCTTGATATTTCACTGAAGTTGAAAGGTCGTGTGTACTGCGCCGCAGTGCGCTCAGTTCTGTTGTACGGTTGCGAAACATGGAATATTCGTGTGGGAGATGTTCGTCGGTTAGAGGTTTTCGACCACCTATGTCTACGTAGTATGACTAGGATTGGATGCAGTGACCGGGTGAGTAATGTGAAGGTCAGGAATCTAGTACTAAGCGCCGGCTCTCAGAACACCTTGTTTCAGCGCATGAAACTTAGTAGACTACGCTGGTTGGGTCACGTGTTGCGTACGTTGAATACTCGTCTACCATGTCGTGTCCTAGTTTGCGTTCCTCCCACGGAGTGCAAAAATCCATGTGGAGGTCAACAGATGACGTGGAAACGTGGAATGAGAAAATATACAGCGAACTTAGGTAAAGCAGGTAAAGTCTCACGTCTTGGTGGTTGGGGTCCGAAAGACTCGTCAACCGGTTGGCTGAAGACACTGAAGGAAATGGCAGAGAATCGTAAACAGTGGCAATCGTGTTGTCATTTTCTATCGAATCAGAATGATTGAAAGTGTGCGTTTGCAGAGTTAGGCTGTTCCCAGGTGTTGGCTACAGCATCATCTCATCTTTTCTCACCTGTGTAGGTCCACTTCCTGCTCTCCTTGGATATTCACTAATTTTATGGAAACTTGTAAACCTGGAGAAATGCAGCGGTCAGTGGGTCTTGCCTTGCTGTTTAACGTTGGACGATGATGATGATGTTGACGATGTCCTATTGATAAACGGTTTAACTTTGCTATCTGTACGAATGATTCGTCGTATGCATGCAATGATAAATCTTTAAATGCTTCCTGTATCACTGGAATCTTTGCGACAAGAGAGGATGATGCCAGGCAAAAATAAACACTTCAATGGAGTGACAACTCCACAAATTGTTACCACAGTGATCGATTACCGATCATATTCTACGGATCTTCCATACGTTATGTAAAACCCGACTGTTCAGATCGAAGAGGAGATACTATCACGAGGGGAGTGGTGCGAACCCGAGTCTTAAGATAACAAACTTGGTCATTAAGGTGGTGTGCTATCATCCTGAGCATCATGGGTCAGCATTTAAACAGCAAGGCAAGTCAAACTGACCGCTACCTTTTTTAAACGCTGCGACAGAAAGAACAAATACACAAGGGGGACGAAGAATGGACATACATGAATGGGGAAACAAAAGAATGCCGTAGTAGCCAGCCGGCAGAATGGAGTCCAAGTGTACGAACGCACAATTCCCAGTCACTCTGATTCGACAGAAAATGACAACTCGATCACTACTTTTCACGGTTCTCTGCCATGTCCGCCAGCTGGATGAAGAATCTTTTGCACTCCACCCACGGAGACGTGAGGTGCCTGCTTAACCTAGTTTCGTTTTACACTTTATTGCTGCTCGCTAGCACGACATCCACTGACCTTCATGTGGTTTATTCCTTTCCAAAACCGAACGCACAAGTGGACAAAAACTAGACCGAATCAACAGCTAAGTGGTCAGACCGACATGCGAAAACTAATGAAAGTCAATTCCGAAGGGCACATAATCTGCGTTTGGAATACAATAATAAAAATGGGTGAAATTCTTGGGGAGGGTAACCAATGAAGCAAGTTCTAAAGAGCGGAAACCCAAAGAATAACGGCAAAGAGATGGTGCAACAAATGCCCCGCGACGTGCAGGTGATTGGAGATCGGAGGTCAGGAAAGGAGGGAGTTGGATATCTAGCAAGGGGAGGGGAATTTGATAACGGTGACTGGGATAGTTCTGTAAACTTTTGCTCTTTTTTCCCTCGGATGACTAAACTGGATAGTGCGATGAGTGTCCCCACATATACATACGCAAACACATATCCCTTTTACAGTTTGTCCTGTCACTATGGAATTTACCTTTTTAACTATAAATCACGTTGTTTGATAGAAAATGACTTCACCTGTCGATGCACTGGTTGGGAAAATACCAAGGAAATAAATGATGAAAGATGAAGTTTCTTCAGCAATTTAACGACTAATTCCCATAAAATATGAAAGTCCATGAGAATTGACTTACAAGATTACCGCCGTGTTGTTCCTCTTGAAGGCCATTTATCGTTCACCTCTTCTACCAAATCCGGCGAGGAAAGGGAGTTAGATCGAGGGGCATGATCAACGTGATCCATTAGCAAGCTGTTGGGATTGGAGGTTGCCGAGGAGACAGAGGGTGCATGATTCCTGGACACAGCGGATATCAGATTTGGATCATCGTTCGTATCCAGGTGTATCACGGTGTCAGCGGTTAGCAGATCCGGTGAACCATCTTCCATCACACCACTAGTGGGTTGGAGGGTGGAAACAGTTTCACGATCAGGGGAGCTCGGTGTGGCTCGGCGAATGGTGGTTACACTGACTGTCGGAAGCGTCTTGGTGGAGTTACCTAATGGAGCAAATAAATGTACAACAAGATGAATCCAATTGATCCGGGAGAAGAGCAACCTATTCTAGATATATATGACCCATTATTATTCTTGGCATGTGTATCAAGATTGCTCGATCGGAGCATCCCAAAAGGATCAGAACGAATGGGAGAGAAGGGTATGAATGCTACTGCTTACAGTATCACCGAAACCAGAGAACAACCTTGTGTCACGTGTCACTTCCACATATAACCTACCCGTTTAGACGACCAAATACTATCCGCTCCCACATCCCACACCCTTTTGTCATATGACGTCATGATTGAGGATAAAAAAACAATAAGCATTCAAAGGCCATGATCAGACATTTGTAAGGTAATGGAATCTTGTAAAGATAACAGACAGCTGACAAGACGCTCGAATGCAAGGGCCTCGAAAACAACAGATCTTGTATGGCATCCTCTCCGGATAAATAATACTAATGATAATAGGTTCAGTTCTCCTACTTATTACATAACAAATAAAAATATTTTTAAGGGGCTGTGACCAAAAAGCAGGAGAGTCCGTTAGGGAAATACAGGACGTCGGAATATGCCAAGACGCTGGCGTCCATGTGCAAACGCTACGAACATTATTAATTCGGTTCAATTTGGATAACTATCACCCTTTCACAAATGGGATCTGGTTGTGGTTGCTATCTCAGAGCATCATCTTGCCCAAACAGAAAAATGAGCGGAGAATAATCAAAGATCAACTGCGAAATATTAATTTGAAGAACTCTGCAGAAGAAGAAAGACTTCGAATGCAAGAACGCCACTGACTACGGAACTGAGCCATATCACCCAATGTCTCCGACCAACACTTGGTAGTGAGTATCTCGTAGTTTAGCCGCATCTACACGAACCAGTCCAATGGTTAAAGCTTTCATACCTTTTGCCCACATCATCTACTGGCCATCCCGAACGACCCTCCAACGATTACGTGCCTCGGAGAACAACGTACAACGAAGGAGCAATTATCCGGGCATACGCAAAACATGTCCCAACCACCTCAACCTATTCTGAATAGTGTCTATTCTAAAGACTGGATCCTACCACCCAGTATCTTATGTCTAACTTCTGAGCTATACAGAAAATCCTATCTTTATACTCGATGTTCAAACACCGAAAGTCTTCCTTTATCTTCTGCTCTCAACGCCTATCTTCCGGAATTGTAGAATACTAACGACCTCACTACTGCCGCGTAAAGCCTTCTGTATGCGTGAAGACATTTCATTTGACATGCGATCGCCAGGTGAGATATAACTACCCAAGTGACTAAATCCGTCCATCTTATCCAGTTGTTCCCTTGTTAGAACTAGGTTCGACTGCGAGCCAATTCAGATCTGCAACAGCATTTTACACGTCGAAGGTGCAAAACAATTTCTAAACATACTTACATTATCGTTCAGAAAAACGAGAAAGGCATGAAACTACTGTAAGTCGGACCACTGAATACGAGAATAGTGTAGCGAGAGAATGAGATTTCACCCGGGCGACGAAAAACGACAACCTGCGTTGCCCTCATATAGGAAGAACAAAAATTAGAAAGGTTCCTTGCATAAAGGATGCAGGACGTATTCGGGCGGTCGGTACTTCGCGGCTGCTCACACCACAGGAGGGTTTTTCTTTGGCAATCCCAACCGGAGCCTTTGACTCAAAAGCCCTAACCACGGGGACTCGGGCATGCTCATACTTACCACTGCCCGTCCTGTTGGAAACGATGGATAGCGCGGTCCTGATTATCATGTGCCACGACTGATGCAGTATGGATTTCATTGTTTGTGTTGTTCATTGAGGCTTTTTCGCATGCAGGCTTCTAGGGAGTTCCGCCATTTAGGAGGAGAATGACTAGGGTTCCCAACCGAAGCCTTTGGCTTTAATAAGAACCAGTTCGCAAGGCAACGGGGAGTGACTGAGTGGAAGCCAATGTATTTCGATCAATTATTCTTCCACTCATTTTTCCCAGTGTTACCAGCTGAAATCAACTATTCACCTAGAGGAACAAAATATTAATTCGTCAAACTTCTACGTACTAACTTCGCAGGGACGACTGGATATTCGGCTTGAGATAAGACATTTTGAATAGCTCAAGGGATTACAGGGGTAAGCAAGTCGTTACACCACGTCAAGGTGCAGTCTCTCCACTGGGACACGGTGGCGACGACTTGTCGTCCTTTGTGCGAGAACGTAGACAAAACTACCCGGGGCTGATAACAGATGCAATCAAGGTAGTTCAAACCAATTATCCAGTCGGGGTAGTTGGTTGGTTGCATGGTTAGCTATCCATCCAGTTAATTATTTAGTGGCATAGTTAGCCGGTTAATTAGTTGATTAGAGACGGCAACTCACTGTTACAGACTCGTTACACCGCCAGACCTACTGAAATCTTATGTAGTTCATGCCACTCCAAGTGTCAGGGTCAAGGTTGCCGGTATCCCTCCTTGTGCGTAATGGACCCTAGTAGTTATGGGCCACGCTGCTTCCGTGACACGGTTGGACGAAGCATGCCATTAGAAGATACACGGCATCTTGTGGCAGGTATATGTACGCGTGTACATATCATATGGACAATATTTCGGACCTTCGTAAACAAGATCTGTATAAGCCAATCAGATAGCAGTTTCGCTTCTTTTAGGAAACAAGTCCGAATGATCTTGACCGAAGTGTGAAATCGTGCGACCACCAGTAAGAAGAGAAATGCCCTTAAAAAGTACCGGTTTCTTGCAAGTCGTTCAGATTATGGCTACTTGGGGGAAAAGTGAGTAGTGAATCTAAGGATGTCATCCCATTATCGGGGGCTCACCTCGCACAGCAACATTTGGGGTCAACTCCGTTCCGGGTAACTGGAATCCCAACGACGAAAAGGGTGATAGTCCTTTGGCATGTTTGATCGCAGCCAAAAGCCGAAGAACCCACTGTTGTTTTGCTGACTCCGATTCGCAACGGATGAAGTAGACAACCATGGCCTTATCACAGGCCTGTAGCGTGCACTCTTGACGTTCTACATGACTAGCATGTAATTTCAGCTGAAAAACCAATAATAATAATAATAATAATAACAACAATGGGACGATAACACAAATATCACAGTAACTTTTTGTCGATTTCATAAGAAATAAACTGAAGGCGCAAAAATTCACAAATAAGCGTGATACGGATTCGCATATTTAACAAGTGCCGGATCCTGAAGAATATTAGCAGTGGCAATTTTCGATTACATCACCCATATATATATATATATATATATATATATATATATATATATATATATATATATGCAGGAAAGCATCTGCGAATATCATGAATTTATTTAGAGAATTCCGCTATTAGATCGGTTTATAGACTGTTATAAGGCCTGGTAAACATAGGTGACCTAAGTTGTCTAGGTATACGCGCCTAAAACATGAAAAGTGAAACTCTGTTGGAGAATGAAACCTTCGTGAACGTATTCAGAAGGGTCCTGGGATATACCCGTTTAGATTCATAAATAATAACAAACTTACTTCTCCAACAAAAATACTTATTTAGTCGTGTATTCTACCCACGACTGCGCATGAATTTATTGGCTGAAAATAATTATTTGTTAATTACGGTATTTTGCGTTAACCTTTCATTGTCGATCAAAAAAGGGGGAATTCCGTCTAGGAAGGATCATGATTTGTATAAAATGTGACCTTGCGTCGAGATCATTTAGGCGCGCTGAATTATTGATTTGTGTTTTTACCGCAATAGTCAGGCAGTGAGTGAGAAGCAGTAAAATCTTTCGATACCATAATATAGAGGATGAGGAGTGGATTTCAAAATATCGTGGATTGAAGACAATGTATTCAAACTTTTCAAACGTTTTAAACTGAACAAGGACACCACTTACATCATTTCAAACGAATGAACAATACCGCGAGCATGGCATCCATTCATGGAAGTAATCAATCACATCCAAAGTTGCTCACATTCGTATTAAAACTTCACGAAAGAAGCTCCTTTCTCTAATCCTGTCACATATGATTACCGATATTTCATGCACCATCGCATCCAGAAGGACTTGAATGTTATCGAAACATTTCAAGTTTCACGAGATAGATATGATGAATTAATCGCGTAAGAAAACAGAATGGAATTATCCTGCGTAATAGTAGAAAATGCTGAACGCTTCAGCCTAAGGATCCGTTAATTTTGATCATGAATAAATGGCATGTGGTGACCGGTAAAACACTTACAAAATGTGCATTTCTAGAAAGAAATTCGCCAACAAGGTTATCATACTCTTTCATTCCCATCACAAAAGAGAAACCATTCTGGGTAAGGAAAATTGTATCGTTGAGATAACAGAGATATCCCATTCGTTCTAAGAAAACAGACAACCTAAAAAAACGTCAGTGTCTTCCAAGAAGCCCCGTGCTTCACTCTGACAGAATTTAGTAGACAAATTTTCCTAGGAAGGATGGTTTTTATTCAAGCCAACGTTTTCCGAATAAATGCACGCTTGGGTGGAGGGTACACTTCATACAGAATACTATCCTGGACGGAATCTTCATTCTATCCAAAATGTTTTATAGAAGGTACCTGAAGCTTCTCGAAGTATGACGTGTTGGGTGCCACATCGAAATGACCAAAATATTGATGAACGATGGTGACAATTTCATCGATCACCATTGTTCACTGATACTGGATTCCAAGCAATACATGTATAAAAGTGTCGTGAATTAATCTCACTGTGGTCTTGACGACTACGGGCTGCGTTATGGTTAGCATACACATGGAGCGGCCAAAATTGGGATAAGGACTAAATTCCTAACTTAATTCCCCACTGGATAATTCTGAAGCATGTGACATATTTCCAATTCTTGCTGAATAAAATGAATAAAAAATTCAAGTTTGCTTCCCTACGATGCTGCCTGCTTGAGCGGAAATTGCCCAAACGACGTTTGGTGCATGAGTTTCGGTATATACATAAAAGGCGCCAGCGAAACGTAAATATGACTGTAGAGAAAGTCGATAAACAAAGCGGAAAAATACCAATACACCACGAAAAAACCAATTGCTTTTTTGCTCCACTGCAAACGATTAGCGTTTTTTTGCTCCACTGCAAACGATTAGCGATTTTTTGCTGTTATCGCATTATTTTAAAGGAGGATGAGGTCTACAGACAGGCCACAGAATTCGCACCATTCAGCCGTATATCAGCGTCTCTTGTCAACAACAATCCTCATCTCTTAGGCCCCAACGAGGTAATCAGGAAACCGAGACAAAAACCGAAGATGGCTTCATCATGTCTCTGCTAGAGTCATGTCCTGACCGCCACGTCCCTTCTTCCAGCCTTACCCAGCATGTGCAAAGAGAGCACGAAAAGGTAGACGATGGGTAGGCATATGCAATACGTGTCCAAGACACTGAAAGCGATGCAGAGCGATTATCTCCATCAAAGGATGACTATCTGCACCCAACACACGACGACACACCTCGTCATGGTCCATCCGATATTCCCACCAGGCACGTACAACGCTTTTGAGACATCGGTGGTCAAAAACAGAAAGTCACCGGGCGTCGGATAGTTTGTCGAAATCTAACCGGCATTGCAACATGCGTTTTGAAAGCTCACGTACAGTTTAGTGTATAATAACGCGTGGTCGAAATCGAGGGGACTGCTCCAGTCCGACCGGCAATCTTGTAGACAGCCCGGCTATTTATAGCTAATAGCCATGTGGTCGATTTGGATTCACCGAAGACTCGAAGAGGTTGGACACCAGGTGGCGTACGGGCCACTGGAACGTCTGGAGCAATAACGCAACAATCAGTTCCTCGTCCTCAGAACAGCAGGATGCACCTATTTTGAGGACAGCCGACCTACTCTAGCACTCATGCCCCTTGCCAAAATCACGATGTCACTCGAATTTGGTGTGCGTAAAAGATCATGCAAACTTTGATAGAAAGTGGCCTTAACTGCATCTGGACGACAATCTGTTGGCGCGTAAGCTGAGGCGAAAAACAAGTTGCGTCAATGAGCGTGAAGGTTATTTGCTTTGCATGAACCTCTTAGTCTCACTGCGCATAGCCAGCTGTCGACTTGAATCCAGTCAAGTAGTGCAGTCTCAGTCCTCTCACTCAGAGCCACATCAACGCCAGCAACACCAGAAACCACAGCCTCAGGGCCCCCAGAAATAATAAGCCCATCTCTAACCATCCAGTCAGAATTTTAAGACGAAGATTGTGGAGGAAGCGAATGAATCAAACCAACCAACACTTACTCTTAAGTTACTGCATTATCATTAAACTGCGAAAAAAGCGCGAAAATTTCCGGCGGCTGAAGAATTCGAACCTGTGACCACCAAGTTCAAATGTCAAGGCGGCGATCACGCGATAACCACCGGAAAAAGGACACCGAACAGAAACCATACTGAAGGAGTCCCTTGGCAGGTTATTCCAGAGCCTCCAAAAGATGGAACAACGGGTACAAACTAATCACTCTTTAGACAAGAGCCTGGTCGGTTAATGACGGTACATATGGGATAGCCAGCTCAGCCGGGAGCCAAGAACCAGTGTCAAATGTAACTGGGTCTGTTATCCCCCTGGAGGGCGCGAACAACATACAGTTAACCTACGGATCATTCCGTCAATGGTCTATCTAACAACGGGAGACGAGTTTCGAAATGCCAAGTGATCATGTTCACCGGGAGGAGGGAAAACAATCACCATATTAGGTAACCGATGTACAATGGTAAGGCGGGGCTAATGACGAAGGTACTGCCTACATAGCACGTGTTCGAAATGCGTCACTGCAACAATTCAAGTACGGAATTACTAAGCGAATAGTCAATGCAAACAACAGTCATAATGCATAAAATTTCTGAGGGTATTTTTGTTTTCTAATCTACATACGGTAAAACCATAGCAGTTAGTTTAATAAGCACTGCACGGGAAATACTCCTAGACATTACCTAAACCGATTATATGGTAATCACGAAAGAAGCAAAAGGGTGTATCAAGTTGGTTTTCGTCACGGTCAGGGTTGTTTTAACCAAACTTTCACTTTGCGAAGAACCTTAGACAGCTATAAAGCGTACCGAACTTTGCAGACATTTATGGCTTGAAAGTAGCGCACAAAATCGATTGTGCAACTCTTCGACGATGCCTCCCATTGAGACGTAAACAAGAAATTCATTTCACTCATGAAATTTCCCCGTGGAAAAACCGAAGCCGAATTTGTGCATGCGGTCATGTTTCCATGAAATACAGGACGAAAAAAGAATGTCCGACACGGCTGTCCTCTTTAATCTGGCCCCTTTAAATTTATCACTGAGACGGTAACAGAGAAAACTCAATCCTTACGTGAGAATAGTGGCATTGATATTTATCGAGACAGAACCCTGTCTGACTTCGAATATGCGGACAATGCACTGCCACTGAGTGGTGATTCGAATAAGTTTCGTGCCTTTCTCGTTCTTCTGAACGATAATGTAAGTATGTTTAGAAATTGTTTTGCACCTTCGACGTGTAAAATGCTGTTGCAGATCTGAATTGGCTCGCAGTCGAACCTAGTTCTAACAAGGGAACAACTGGATAAGATGGACGGATTTAGTCACTTGGGTAGTTATATCTCACCTGGCGATCGCATGTCAAATGAAATGTCTTCACGCATACAGAAGGCTTTACGCGGCAGTAGTGAGGTCGTTAGTATTCTACAATTCCGGAAGATAGGCGTTGAGAGCAGAAGATAAAGGAAGACTTTCGGTGTTTGAACATCGAGTATAAAGATAGGATTTTCTGTATAGCTCAGAAGTTAGACATAAGATACTGGGTGGTAGGATCCAGTCTTTAGAATAGACACTATTCAGAATAGGTTGAGGTGGTTGGGACATGTTTTGCGTATGCCCGGATAATTGCTCCTTCGTTGTACGTTGTTCTCCGAGGCACGTAATCGTTGGAGGGTCGTTCGGGATGGCCAGTAGATGATGTGGGCAAAAGGTATGAAAGCTTTAACCATTGGACTGGTTCGTGTAGATGCGGCTAAACTACGAGATACTCACTACCAAGTGTTGGTCGGAGACATTGGGTGATATGGCTCAGTTCCGTAGTCAGTGGCGTTCTTGCATTCGAAGTCTTTCTTCTTCTGCAGAGTTCTTCAAATTAATATTTCGCAGTTGATCTTTGATTATTCTCCGCTCATTTTTCTGTTTGGGCAAGATGATGCTCTGAGATAGCAACCACAACCAGATCCCATTTGTGAAAGGGTGATAGTTATCCAAATTGAACCGAATTAATAATGTTCGTAGCGTTTGCACATGGACGCCAGCGTCTTGGCATATTCCGACGTCCTGTATTTCCCTAACGGACTCTCCTGCTTTTTGGTCACAGCCCCTTAAAAATATTTTTATTTGTTATGTAATAAGTAGGAGAACTGAACCTATTATCATTAGTATTATTTATCCGGAGAGGATGCCATACAAGATCTGTTGTTTTCGAGGCCCTTGCATTCGAGCGTCTTGTCAGCTGTCTGTTATCTTTACAAGATTCCATTACCTTACAAATGTCTGATCATGGCCTTTGAATGCTTATTGTTTTTTTATCCTCAATCATGACGTCATATGACAAAAGGGTGTGGGATGTGGGAGCGGATAGTATTTGGTCGTCTAAACGGGTAGGTTATATGTGGAAGTGACACGTGACACAAGGTTGTTCTCTGGTTTCGGTGATACTGTAAGCAGTAGCATTCATACCCTTCTCTCCCATTCGTTCTGATCCTTTTGGGATGCTCCGATCGAGCAATCTTGATACACATGCCAAGAATAATAATGGGTCATATATATCTAGAATAGGTTGCTCTTCTCCCGGATCAATTGGATTCATCTTGTTGTACATTTATTTGCTCCATTAGGTAACTCCACCAAGACGCTTCCGACAGTACGTTGGGCGACCACGGGAGTTGAGGACTCGAGCCCGAACTATTGTCTCCAACCTCAGTGTACGTTCGTGTTCTGCTAGACCACGGGCTGTGCTCCTGTGTTATCATGCGACGTTAGTGCTCACTTATTATGCTTCAGCGTGTGCATAGATCAATCCAACTCGGCAACGCAACAGACTGTGTCCAATACACATCGCTTTACCAGCATGTTTTTTGACAATAAATTTTGTCACTCTGACTGAAAAGCACATTATCCAATACTAATCTACTGGAGCCACACTCACCAAATCACTGCGAATCGATTTATGTAGTAAAACCTTAGTTCTCCAATACGCAGAACTGCAAGGTAGCATCCATCTTATAGGCATTTTCCATTCCGTTCTATCTGCTAAGTGCCGTGCTGGGAAACAGCACAAAACCGCAGACCGAATAACGTATTACTACTACTACTACCACTACTACAGCCACTATTTATTATTATTATTGCCCGTACTACTGCTAACTTGGAAGCTCTTGCCGACCAAAATAAAATGCGTGTAAGTTTACTGCTTGGCTGAATCAAACATGGTGCCAATTCATTGAAACTGAAATAAAGCTTTACACAAAATGGAAATAAGAGGGAGGATACAAGAAGAAGAAAGAACGCTTTCCTGTGTTTGCATCGTTCATAGTTCTGTTTTTTTCGCTGAATTTGTTAGCTTTTATAAAGCACGACTTCTATAAACATGTCGTGTAACTGCCGCGCAATTACCTTCGGTTCTGAGCCATATTTCTCCGTGTCTCATGCCAACAATAATTCTCATTTCTTGAACCCCAACCAGCAGGGCAAGAAACACCATCCGAGGCCAAAGCCGAAACGAACTTCTCCATACCTCTACGCCAAGTAGCAGCCTGAATGCCGCGATGCTTTGTTCAACCCTACTCAGCACGTGCAAAAAGAGAAAGATGGACAAGCACACACAATGAGTGTCCAGGCCAGGCAACCTCAACGGAGAAAGGCCAGGTCTCGTAACCATAAAAAATTATACCATGAACTGTGGCATCGTAGTACACCGTTCTCTTGAGGGAAACTCGAATGTTATCGCGGTTCCACAGGTGTCGCAGGTTCGCGAAAGGTGCTCGGGCATTCACAATTCGCAGTGTGATCTCTCCAGCCCTACCGCTTGCTGTAAACAAGCTCTCTAAGTACTTTTTATTGCACGTTTAAAGCAGCAGTGTACCGGAAGATCCATAATCCATAACGCATACGTCTACCACAAAAGCAGAGAGGGGAAACCCTAAATCATGAGTCTGAAAATTGAAGCGCCATAGAACCACATATGAAATCCATGGGTTAGATGTGATAACGAGCCCAGCAACAGCGTGATGTAGTCTACCACCAAAATCATCGGTGGATATGGAATTCGAAGCTCTGATCATTTTGTAGTGAGGGACGATTAGGCAAATTGACCGTCGATTTCTTCAAACTAGTCAACACTAAGAGTGGAAGCATAGGTGTCTGGCAGTCTTGAAGTAACTTTCACTTCGTAGGGGCAAAGCACATATCTAGCGTAAATAAACCAGTTGCCATCCAGTCGACCGCGTGTTGAATTCCTTGTAAATTGTCGCTCATCGACGAAATGTTATTAGCTCACTCTGGGTCGAAAATTAGATTCCATGAGGGGAGTTCCAATCAAACGTTTCCCTTGACCGGAAACGCAATTCGCTAAACGTATTCCATGGCAGAGTTGAAAGGAAACATAGAGACCGCAATCGGAACCTTTGACGTTCGTCGAAGCGTGGCGAACGATGGCAGCTCCAGAGTGGAGGTTAATACGCGTATACCGAAGGCTTGAGCAGCTTACGCTGGACTGAAATAATTGTGGCGTCGGCTTGATATTTCACTGAAGTTGAAAGGTCGTGTGTACTGCGCCGCAGTGCGCTCAGTTCTGTTGTACGGTTGCGAAACATGGAATATTCGTGTGGGAGATGTTCGTCGGTTAGAGGTTTTCGACCACCTATGTCTACGTAGTATGACTAGGATTGGATGCAGTGACCGGGTGAGTAATGTGAAGGTCAGGAATCTAGTACTAAGCGCCGGCTCTCAGAACACCTTGTTTCAGCGCATGAAACTTAGTAGACTACGCTGGTTGGGTCACGTGTTGCGTACGTTGAATACTCGTCTACCATGTCGTGTCCTAGTTTGCGTTCCTCCCACGGAGTGCAAAAATCCATGTGGAGGTCAACAGATGACGTGGAAACGTGGAATGAGAAAATATACAGCGAACTTAGGTAAAGCAGGTAAAGTCTCACGTCTTGGTGGTTGGGGTCCGAAAGACTCGTCAACCGGTTGGCTGAAGACACTGAAGGAAATGGCAGAGAATCGTAAACAGTGGCAATCGTGTTGTCATTTTCTATCGAATCAGAATGATTGAAAGTGTGCGTTTGCAGAGTTAGGCTGTTCCCAGGTGTTGGCTACAGCATCATCTCATCTTTTCTCACCTGTGTAGGTCCACTCCCTGTGACCCTTGGATAATCACTTTTTTATAGACGTGTGTAACGTTGGGGAAAACACGGTGGCCAATCAGGCTTGCCCTGTTGTTTAATGCTGAACGATGATGATGATGATAGAAATATGTAACTCTGAGGAAAATGGCACTGGTCAGTGAAGTTTCGATTGTTGTTGGTTATGGTTGAACGAAGAGATGATGAAGATAAATAGACGGTGGTCCGAACACAGGGCCGGCAATTGTTCTCCGTTTTCTAAATGACAGGAATCCATATTGAAACGATTTTCCAAATGCGCCTCGTTCAGAACTGGCCCACTTATCACTCTAGCACTCATGTCTTCTGCTAAAATCACTATGTCACTCCATTTTATTGTGTGCAATGGGTCGCGCAAATTTAAACAGAAAATGTCCGTGACTGCGTGCAGGTTACGATCTGTAAATGTGCACGTTGAAAAGACAAACAAATAGCCTCTATCGAGGAGGTAACTGCTTAATTTGTATAATACTTCGAGTCCAGTACACATGGCCGACTATCGACTGGGATGCAGTCAACCAGTCCAGCCTCAGCCATCTCGTTGAGAGCCACCAAAGTCAGCGAGACCAGAAAACGTGGCCTCGAGATACTCAGAGAGGCACACACCAAACTTCGCGGACAAATTTGATGGAACGTCAATCGGAAGACGGAGTTGGAGTATTAGATACAATGCACATCAATAGCCGGGGTCTCCAGTGTACGAACTAAGCACGTCCTGCGCCATACGCATTAGCGTTCGCACATTGAATGTAGCTAGTACAAAAGGTTATCAGAGACGAACAAGATTGTCAACCGGCTGAAACGAATTCGGCAAGATTTGGATGGTGTCAGAAGGAGGACAGGATACAAACAGGACAGAAATTCGCACAGACTAAAAATCCGGACGAATCTGGAAAGACTGAATAGGAAAAGAAGTAACATGAGTTTGTTGATAAACCGATAGCTGAATATGATGGAAGCTCAGTTCCTCGGGCGTAGAGAGAATCCAGGTCAACCACTGTGAGATCAGACATTCAGTTGTTTAACTTGTGGTCCAGTGTACTGCTCAGCCACCCTGTTCATAAGAGGTCTATTATTCGAGGATGCGTCTCTAAGCTTTGAGCGGCCGATTTCGATTTGCAAGGCAGCAAAGCTGCTCCAGCCGAACCAGTGACAAGCTGATCGAATCAGGTGCTTGATGTGATGAGCCTTGCAGGGTCCGTGGACAATGGAAAGGGGCAAGGGTTTGGTTAGCAAACCACATTCATTACATCAAAACGCAATCAACAGAATGCCGGTAAACCTTAGGGAGAATACTTCCAAAGCAGAGACCATGAGATCATTGACACTGGTAGTGTCTGACCGCAGCTGCCTATTCAGTGAACCTGGGCAAATCCTATCCACGGATAGCCAGCAATTTTTGCTTCTATTCTCTGATCCCCGACGTAGGGACGCATCCGCTGGCGCACAGCTCCGTCACGAATCTGGGCTCGAACATAGACCGGATGACTAGAATAAGGCATTTTATCGTTGTGTTAACAAATGACTGAGGTTAAAAAAAAACTTAATTTCCAGATTACCAATTTTTTGTCCTCTATCTCGCTCAAATGGATTAGAAGAATCGTGTGTATTTCAGTGAAACAGCGACAAAAGAAAACAGGAGCGTAAAGATGCGTGCACAGAATAATTGGATTTCATGGATCCCCGCCAGGAAACCCAACAAACACTTCATGTAATTTTGCGGCTTATGTCCGGATAAAAACAAATACAGCCAGATCTCACGAACAGAGTGAAGAGGAAGTAAGTGGATAAAAAGTTCCGTTCAAAGCAACTAGGTGACGGAACATTTAGGCGGGGAAACGGCTAACCTGGCAATGAGTGCATTGCAAGACCGGTGGTGGAGAGATAAGATGCCAACAGGGTTGGCGACAGATATCGCAGGTGGCGGACACACGCATAGTGATTCGTTGAAAGGTGTGGCCTTGCAGAGGCAAGAGCCAATTCGAGCCATTGGATACGGATGGCGAGACTGGTGGTGGAATTGGACTACGGGGAATAATTGAGTTGGGATGAACGGGATCATTCGTGTTGTTTGTCCCCAGGTTCTCGAGTTGCCCAACACCACAATTGTTCACGGGCGAGATGAAACCGGATCGTTGTGAAGCGGCACTGGAACTCGATGTGGAGTCTGTACGAACCACACGACGGGATGGAAGAGGATGAGGGCTTTGGGCAGAGAATATACCGGAGGATCCAAAACTCAATTTACGGGGCAGTGTCATTGAATGACCTGGAAAAGACAAACACGATGAAAGAACCAATCAGTAAATGTGTGAGGTAAAAGCAGCAGTTTATTAAATCGATTGCCCATTCTTTTTGGATGACACTGGAAATCGAGTCAAACACGTTTAGATCTTTTTTAGTTGTGACATGCTTGCGCAAGCGTGTAGTGGAAGGAGCATGCCTAATAACCACCAGGGTCAATTATATGAAGAGGGCAGACAGCCAGTATGAAACTTAGAGTGGCATAAAACCACATAAATTTCATTAAGCCAAGCTTTGGGTAATGAGCCAAATGAAAACGAGTTACCGTCTACGACCAAAATGACCGTAGGATTTGGGATTCGCATCTCCTATAGTTTTGAAGCGACAAACGTTTTAATTCACCTGACCATCGCCGGGCACGCATACGTGAATATATTTTTGGATTCACAAAACACCTTCGGGAACTGATCACATCTCCACATATTAGATAAAGTTATGCAACTTTGTTTTCAGATGAACGAACTTGGAATTATAACACGAGATGAAAAAGTCCCAAGAATAGAAAGGAACGTTCTGCTACCCGAATGATTCTTTCCTTACCCGAATTCGAGGACATTCCGTTCGGAGCCGGGGAATCATTTGAACTAGGTCGATCATAGATCAACTGAAAGATCCTTGGCACATCCTCCGTTGGCTGGTGATATAGATCACACGAATTGATTGGACGAACATGACATATAGCGGTTAATGGCAATTCAAAAATAGTAGTGACCGCCTGGACTCGTGACTGTCTGGACAGGGTGGGTGTAACCAAAGCCAATGGACCGGAACCGGAAGACAATCCTGTGGTACCGGACACGCTTGAATCCGGTATATACTGTGAGAGAATTAGATGGCTAGCCGTCAGCTGTGAACCAAAAAAGGAAAGAAAATAAAAGGAGCCATGTAGTAGGCATGTTGTCAACTGTTTACATGTGGCATCATCTACACCGAATGAGGGGATCAGAACCCATTTCCCAAGGCTATTATCAATTCATTGAACTAATTTTCATACTGCAAATGGCCAGTAAAAACAAAGTACACTGTGTATGGGCAACTTCGACAAACACAGGGTGACAAACTGCATTGAACTAAATTATGAAAAGAATATTTTCACCGCACCAATGCACATAAGTGACGAATTCCGGAAAAAATGACCATGATCTTGAAGCACACATAACATTTGCTAACAAAAAAACATTGGTAGTCTGCGGAGAAGGTGAGTTAATTGATCCAAATACTTGTTTTTTTACTTTATGCAACTAGCTCCCGTGAGAGCATAAGTTGGCTCCTTGGATGTATCCGACTGTAGACGTTCATGCGTGGCAATCTGCAGCGAGGCTTGCACACCGCAAAATCCGGTTGTTGCACAACTGCATACTCCAAAAACCGATTGAAGACCTAAGCGATTCACGTCCGCCTTAGAAGCTCATCTAGGCTACGATCTTCGTCCGTTTCGGCTAGTTTAGATGTGATGGCGTTGGATTGGGTTCTGACGATATCTGGGATTGTTAACTTGGACAAGTCGTCTCTGAGGTGCGGTGGGATTTTCTGTCGAGATGAAAGGAGAGCACGTACCTGGGTGTGGTTCGTGCTGTTGACGTTCTTTTTTGTGCCTCCGTTGTATGCCCGACAGTCTTCGGTCGATGATGACCAGCGAGAAAGCACCAAGATATAATTGTTCTGATGCATCATCCTACCGTCGTTCGAGTACCACGTTAGTAGGGGCTTTTCTGAATGTCAAAAGCGGGTACTGGGAACGACTAGTAGATTGAAATCCAAAAAAGAAACCAAGCGGTCGCCGTTTTCGCATTGTTCATCGAGGCCAAAATTCCCCAGTATGTGGCGGGTATATTCAACTGCTGGTCCCGTGCAGGTGTTCCAGCCTTCTGCAATTAGAAGGATGTCACGCCTTGGGATACGGTTGACTAAAACCTGAAGTTTGTTGTAGAAGGCACCTTTAGCGTTTGGCTCAGCTTGTAGAGCCTGAAAGGTCGGTCACGTTGAAAGGATTGCTCCTGAATCGTGGCGTTGCAAGTCTTGGAGAAACTGGTTCACAAGAGATTAAGGCGCTGTGAGCCCCACTATTCCTTCCAATCGTATCATCATGAAATTCCGAGTTGTCTTCTGGCCCACTATGGCACACCCAATAGGACGAGCCCGCCTGGGGGACCTGAACACACCAACTGCCGAAGTTGGGAAGTGCGCTTCGGATAGGCAAGCAATATCAATTTCGTAATCACAGAACGTACGCATGGAGATGCACTGGCTACCTGTATGCAGAAGAGACCTCATGTTCCAACAAGCTATGTGTGTGTGGGACCTTGCGTTTATGTTTACATCTCCAGCTCGTGTTTGGTTCACTCTAGCCACGAGGGGAACACCACACGTCGTTTACTGCCAACGCCGTAACACGGTGAGAGCGAACAGTGGAGCAAAATGCATGAAGATGCTCAGGAATAGTGTATGAAGTGACATCCTCAGCGTTGCCAGGCGTTTGGTCGAGGTGAAACCTCTAGCCCGTGCACAAACACGTGCGACGTTTCGGGTAATAGAACGCTCAAATGTTGGGACCCGGTGACCAACCACGCAGTTCATACGCCTTTTGTAGTGGTAGTCGACCAGTCCGCGATGCCCAACGCATCCGAGGTGAACATGGTGCAAGAATGCCGGTGGCTCACTTGGAGCCCATTCGCAATCCGAAAGCACTGGCGGCAACCCGGAGATCCATGCAACCCTGTTAGTTGGGAGAATTAACTTAGCAGCCGTTGGATCCAACAGATCTTATCCGCCTATTCGGAGGCATTGTTCTACGCTTGCTGGACGCCGCCTTACCAAGGTTTTTAGTCTTGATTACCCTCAAACTGGTTTAGCTCGCCTGTTAGGCGGTTTGCCGGGGTG
The DNA here is from genome assembly GCA_008360955.1 of Fasciolopsis buskii. Taxonomy (NCBI): domain Eukaryota; kingdom Metazoa; phylum Platyhelminthes; class Trematoda; order Plagiorchiida; family Fasciolidae; genus Fasciolopsis; species Fasciolopsis buskii. The sequence continues at coordinate 47,715 of LUCM01002008.1, read as the reverse complement.
TGGCCGCTGATGTATGACTTAGATTCGTGGAGCCACAGATGAGAGCAGAGTGACTGATGAAAACCAAAGAGATGGAAGACACCCATGTAGCGCGATAGTTTGGCAAATGGTAGCTGCCACTACTCTGTTAACCGCACCCAATTAGATGGGCTTCCACTCAGTCATTCCCCGTTGCCTTGCGAACTGGTTCTTATTAAAGCCAAAGGCTTCGGTTGGGAACCCTAGTCATTCTCCTCCTAAATGGCGGAACTCCCTAGAAGCCTGCATGCGAAAAAGCCTCAATGAACAACACAAACAATGAAATCCATACTGCATCAGTCGTGGCACATGATAATCAGGACCGCGCTATCCATCGTTTCCAACAGGACGGGCAGTGGTAAGTATGAGCATGCCCGAGTCCCCGTGGTTAGGGCTTTTGAGTCAAAGGCTCCGGTTGGGATTGCCAAAGAAAAACCCTCCTGTGGTGTGAGCAGCCGCGAAGTACCGACCGCCCGAATACGTCCTGCATCCTTTATGCAAGGAACCTTCCTAATTTTTGTTCTTCCTATATGAGGGCAACGCAGGTTGTCGTTTTTCGTCGCCCGGGTGAAATCTCATTCTCTCGCTACACTATTCTCGTATTCAGTGATCCGACTTCCAGCGCTCGTGGTCAGGCTGGCGTTTGGATTACCCTGGGTATCTGAGCAGAGTGCACACTTTCCGACTGAATCGCAATCGACAGCGGTTTTGAAAGTGACAACAGCAGTCGACTGAAGCCTCAGTGTTTGTTCACCGTAGCTGTGTATAAGCCCACTGATTGCAGCTCACTTAAGACGAAAGACAACTTCTACCGGAAGTTGTCTCACTTATTCCTCAGTGTGCGTTCGAAGTCGGTTGTGGTCATTTTTAATGATGCTTTCAACGCTCCACTCGGCTACTTGGCGGAGACGGAGCCGCACATTGGAGGCCGAATTTCTGTCCCAACTGATCGCACGGACAACGGAGGTCGGCTTACTCAAGTTTGTTCTGATCATAGACTGTTTCTGATGAACACCAATTTTCGTCACATACAACGACATCCGTTCAGCTAGCTTCCACTTTCGCCTTCACAGGGTTGGACTCAGATCGATCACATTGTCACTGGTCACCGGTGGTGCGGACATATCGAGGATTGCCGGCCATTCTGGTCCACATCTATGGACTCATATCATGCTTTGGTCCGAGCTCGTTTTTATTTACGTCTAGGTTGTGATCAGACCAGCACAAAAGTCAGCCACTTGTCCTGCACAGCTGATTCTGGATGTTAATTGCCGACTACAACTTCGATCGAAACTTTCAATGCGGTTGTCATCTCAGCAAAATAATCAAGGTCCAAGCAAACACTGGGAGTAGACCAAAGAAGCTTTCACTCAGCGGCTACCTGCCACATGAACCCTAGGAAAGACGGATTTCCATGACTTCGGCTGCATCGTTGGATGCTCACAGATCCGTCCCTCCGGATCTTCTATCTCTCATTACTTCCTTTACTAATGAAATAACAATGTGCGTCATTTTTCAGGAATGGAGCCACGGCCAACAAAGGGCTGCCAAATGGAGAAGTTGACCGGCGGTGGGAGGATTCGAACCCACGACCTTCGCGTCCAAACTCCACAACCTTATCTGTTAGGCCACCGCAGGATGCAACATACAATAAAACGCATAAAACCGGAGACGTCAACTGACCAGGAGTTTGGTGAATCACCGGGAGCAGTGGTGGTAGGATAGTGTATGAAAATGGAAAAGGCTGAGACTATCGGAAATAGTCGAAAACGTCACCGACGGCTTAGTAACACTGGGTCCACGGAAGCCAAGTTTATGCGAGGTGATCGAGGAATCTAATGGCACTCTAATACACTTCCATGAGCATCAGCTAGGGCGCTGGACAGTCCAATTTAGGGAGCGGTTTAGTCCACCCAAGGCTACATCGGGCCATCCATTTCTATCTCCAAGGGAGCCAACGGAAGTGGATACCTCATCAGAAAAGCCGGTGATCAAGGAGATGGGCTTTTATATAAGACATAAGGCAGTTGAACCAGATGGACTGCCCAATGGTGCTGACGAAATCGTAACACCGGAGTTAACAAAATTCCTGTGATCAGTCTGGACAAGGGAATAAACTGGGCATTACCACCCAGTAACCTGCGTCTACAGTGAGTTATTGAAAAAATTATCCCAACACACTACAAACAACATGAAGACAACGGTCCTCTCACTCTGAAAGCATTCGTTTATCTTGTGATCACAACGTGCATGTTTTGGGACCGACCTCAATGCCGTCATGTGTACTCAACCTTTGACCGGTTACCGGATGTCACGCCGACGCACAGATGCCTCAAATTAGCGAATAACAATCGGGTTTTCTGCATGTACGAAGACATTTCATCTGGTTTACGACCGCCAGGTGAGATACAATACAGTGCTCGTATCTAGTTGTTATCTCCAGCTTTGTGTATTCTGTCGAACGAGGGGACTTTGGGAACCGCGGTTTTACAGTCCGAAAGAAGACATATTTGCGTCATATTCCGGACGCGTTGTAAACAGAGATCGGATGATTGAAATGAAACTTTTCTGACATACCATTCAGTAAGAAGCAGCGCCAAAGAACTGTACGGTGGACCGAGTCGAACGCTGCTCTCAAATCAAGGAAGGCAGAAATCTTGGGTCTACTGAACATGTGCCTATGTTCCGTTGCATCCGGATCCAACTACGCTGTAGTCCGTACGTTGGCTACCTAGGCATTCTTTTGTTTTCCTTCGGTGTACCTCTACTTCCTTTGTCCCTTGCACAGGCATTCTTCTTATAGCAAAAGTAATTCTGGGAAAAAGATAGCAGCCATTGGAACTCAGCGACCCGTTTACCGCTGACCTATGATGTTGATGATAACAGAAAACTTGGTCGAAACATATGACACAAATTAATACGGTCGTATCGAGTTCTCATCACACTGAATGACATCAAACTGGCAAAAATCCGCCCGGCAGTTGGCCTCGTGAATTTATCAGTGGCCGTTCATTTCCTCTCCGGATATACTTTTTGGCGTTTGGTAAACTGTTAGTTCTCATATGGTTTACCTCAATTATTCATTCATGGAAATTTAGGAGTAGTTGGTAGATATACAAAGAGATCCCTCCGAACATCTCGTATGTGCTCGCCTAACAGAAACAACACAACTTCAAGGAAAGGCCCCAGTGGGAGACTGGACAGCCCGAAACGGGGCGCTGTTCGTATGTCAAGATGATTTACATCAGCAGACCACTTGGAAACTAGTGTCGGCGATGTAGGAGATATTTCGCTTCACACTGAATGATGGTGGATATCAGTAAAGAACAAATCGGAAAGAAGGAAAAGAAGCCTCTATTCCAGTTCGAACCGCTCTAATTGCCATCGAGAAAATAGTAGCTATCGAACGTACCCGCGCTATCCGTGGCTCCCAGCACAGCTTTTTCTTGCCACGGTTTTTCACACCCAATTCCAGGACTCCACGGATGGTGAAACTCTTCGGATCTGTCAGTCCGTGTAAGGGACTGGGGAAAACATCCGACAGGATGGATGAAGATCCACTGGGCCCGTGGACGGTATGAACATATTTTTCCCCGCAAGAATTGTGCCGCACGAGTGCATCACGCGGCGCTGGAATTTCCGGAGATGACTGAACAGGACAAAGAAGATGAAGATGGAGAAAAGAAGCAGAATGATAGGAATCGGAACAGAGAATCACGCGATTCAACCTGCCCAGACGAATCATAACTTGGCTCGAGTGAGCTACTTAAAACAGATCTGAATGCCAAGGACGGAGACATCAAGTGACCGCAGATCATCTAATTTTTGCGTTTGTATCGGATGCAATACAAGAGTTGAAGAAAAAGAAGCATCTGACTTCCACTGGTTCCCGCGTGGCACTCGCGGGAACACAAACACACTCACACATGCAAAGCAATCTCTATTATCCAGGTTTCTGTCGATTTGCGTTTGCCCCAAGGTTCGGAGACCAAGCGGTCGCCTACGCGCTTTGATGAGCTGTAAACAACTGGAGGTTGATTAGCTTCCTCGTTATAGTCTACGCAGCGCTTTGGAAATCCGAGGACAGCTGCTAGAAAAATAGTCGACAATGAGAAACGAACTTCCCGTAATTTTGTGACCTTGACAGCACTCATAGAAGTACTGGCTTTTAAAATGTAAATTGGCAAACAATCATTAAGCTATTCGCGAGCGTCCAGATTTTCTGAATAGAGTGCATCTGCTGCCACATTAACACAGTCACAAGGAAAATAGAAAACCGCGATATTGGGCGATAGGCAAGTGAATTAAGGATTAATCAACCAAGAGGTTCTGATCGCAGAACTACTGATCACTTTGGTGGCAGGTGACAAATTGTTTTCATCAAACTCATCATTATACCTGACCTAGTGAAACCTGGTGTAGTTTTGAACCACTCGAAGGTTACGGCCGCCCGTCTCCCTAACATGCAGTGGGCCTAGCGACTAGGGGGAATGCCCTTTCCATGGCACTCATGCTTAAAGCATGTCCTAAAGAAACATGGAATCCGAAATGCTAGTTAGCACTTCTATTCACGAAAGCTGCATACATGTAAATCAAGTATGGGTTAGCGAATAGCTGAAGTTTTACCCTAGAGAAATCACCTAGGATATCAGGAAGTTGTGAATCGACCTGAGAACTGATCAACAACAAAATAGCATTTATCATTGGTTTAGCTTATTTGCTTAAACTAACCAAGAACAATCTCGCAAATTCCACACACCAGTGAAGTTCATGAACCAATCGCAGCATCATATATCATTTTTCGTTTTGGGCAGTGACTGAAAACATATTGCTTACCTTCCAAGCCGTCGAAAAAAAATCAAACAGGCAGCACGTTGTGATCCCTTCCATCCAAATAGACTCGTCGAAAACGCTAGGTAATCAATAACAAACCGATTATGCGTTCATGCTTCATCCTGCTTGAACTATTGACGTTTGCTGAAAGTACTTTTGTTGTTATCTGTGAATAACCTCGTTGGGAGCTTGATAACCGACGAGTCATTGATTACAGATAATTCGAAGGCCTGTGCACTAAAAAGACATGAAAAACACTATAACTGACGTTTTTCATGCCAATATCTATCGGGAACCGACTGGCTTTCAGAACAAATATACACCTATTTTATGCCGACAATTTGTGCTTTGCGCGACTTGGAAGTGTACTTCATGTTCCACATGACTCAACATGGTCAAGGATGAGTATCCCAGGCTCCGAGTTGGCTGTTCGCCTTGAAAACATCCCGAAATGCGCCCAAGTGACAGTGCATTTCGAATAGCTGTTGTTGAGGAAGTCGTATGCACTGCCTTCTCGTGGCGGTTTCTCCTTAAGTGTGAAAACGAAAGTCAATTCCAGATGCTCTCCACTGGTTTGATAGAGCATCAGTAATCAGTGTAGGGAGATGATTAAACCTTGGAGTGCAAAACATACGGCACCTATGGGGGGAGGAGTACTCAAGATGTCTAGCCTCATCCAAAAAGTATGTGAATTAAGTCGTCAGTCACCGGTACCCAGTGAGTCGCCAAACATTCAAACTGCCTTGTGAGTTCAACCTTCTGATCAAGAGCTCGCGGTAGGGTCTCCTGAGCCAACTTTCTACTTCGAATTGGTGAACCTGGTAGTATCCAGCCCACAGGGAAATCGCGGATCCCTATGGGCAACTGATGAAGCGGAAGTAGAGACTGCAGAACTCTACGTAATGTCTTCTTTTGTCTTTCTTGATCATTGCTCTCTTTCGTCCCCGTGGTCCTCACAGAATTTAATATGCAAACTGATCAATGTCATATATGAAAAATACACTCGATATTGTATTTCTCATGAACAACTTGAAAATCAACATTATCACCTAATCATTATAAGACAATAATGAAAGTCAAGTTTATGGTTATGACAATTTTTCATTCGAGTCCCGTAAAAAGAAGATAGCTCTCATTAGTTGTTGGATATATTTTGGCGGAAAAATGTCTGAGAACGTCCAACTTATCATGACACATACAAATTGTTCATTGACAATACGACATGAGAGAGTTACGGATCACGTTGGTCAAAGAAATGGCGGTCAAGTGGATTAGGCGCCGGCCACTCCCAAAAAAGCGGTCAGAGGTACGAATTCAAAATCGGCCATCGATCAGTTTGGTGATAAGCGGCTACTCGTTGTCGTCTAGTACGTTACCAAATCTGACCTAGTGAGACGTTATGTAGTTCTGTGCCATTTAAAGTTTCCGGATCACGATTGCCGGTTCGTTCAACCCCCCGATGTGATGTGCACAAGCGTCTATAGAGCGTATTCTCCGACTACATGCATGCTTCAAGCATGCCATGAAAAAGTGACGATCTCAGCAAATGACAAATTTTGCAACAACAAATGATTCAGGAATGACTAGGAATCACATATCTTCTCAATTATCTGCGTACAAGTGATGATTCTCTTTGTAGGTTTATCATATAATGGAATAGATCTAACTATTTTTACATACAAAGGGAAATCAGAAGCAATTGAAAAAACGCACAAGCAACAAAGTAGCGAATCAAACCTAGTGTGAATAGCTTCCAAAGGACAAACAAAGATATGCAGGGGGTGCGGGGTGGAGTGGAGAAGAGTGCAATAGGATTCAACTGGTTGACAATTAACCGGGCTGTATGACTCTCCTCACGACTTTGCACTTACCGAAACAGATGAGACCATGTGGGGTGACGGAGACGGGAATGGTTTCGGACCCATACTCGGCGCACTCTCAACCGGATGGACAAAACTCAGTTTCGGCCGATTTGTACCGTGATCCTCGGGCCGATCGTGTATCTGTACCGTATCCGAAAATGGATTATTTTCGGGGATTGTTGTGTCTCCGTTCTGTCTGAATTGTACTGCCGATGTGTTGTGACCTTCGTCGGTCAACTGTGCGAGCTTGGATTCGGCCGCACGTAAACGTGAGTCCAGCTGCTGAGCCTGAGCCTGAGATTAAAACAGGGCGGAAAAGGAACGGAGGAAGGTAATACATGCTGAACTTCTCCGGAGAAGAAAAAGGGCTAGAGCCCTATGTGTTGGCCAGCCTCGCTAATGTAACAGCAGGTGATTGGCAGACTCCTGGGACGTTTTTTTAGGAACATTTACTGGATATAAAACTTCATATCCCGGCTACAGGCACGACTAGCCACCAGCCGTTTATTCAGTAAGCCTGAGCCAACTGTACTGCTGACTGCCCCCAGTATGGTGACGTGTAAGATAGTGCACCAAGCTGAATATTCTGTTGTATTTTATTTCTTACAACCGTGTGGTCTGGCCTCGTGTGCACTAGGTTTCATTTGCCAGCCTGACAGCCACATACACGAACGAATAGCGAAGGACAACAACGAAAAAGAAAGAAAAAGAATACTGGAGGAAACAACCCGAATGTGAGATAGGCATGAACTACAGTATTTAGCCGTATACACCAGTGGTTCGCCAATGAACAAAGAGGATATTGTGGACCCCAACCTGGGATTTACTGGGGACAACTTTTCGGATAATTTCCTATAATATATCTACCGAATAATAAACTGACTACCTTGGTTAATTTTACAACCAGTAAAGGTGAAAAAACAGCGTACACTGAAGGAGGTGATGTGCCGGAAGGGGCAACCCGTAACCTAACTGCAGATTAATTCAGTCAGAATTTTGAGCCTCTTCCACCGATTGGGTTTTGTGACTCGACATTCAACCTCTAATTCCAGAGTATCTAATGAAGCTCACAAACGTCCTCTCAATATCACCGATGGTCATACACCAAATCTACCTTCCACAACGGTCATGCTTCAGAATCGTAGAGTAAGACCGACATTACTGGTGCTGTGTACATATGTAAACGCAATCCTTATTAAACATGTGGGAACAACTTAAAGCTAGCTCGTTTGACATAATGAGTGGTTTACATGCAACTGGATCGTGGGGAATGAAGATCAAAACTGACACAGCTGTAGGCTTTCAAATCCTACTAATCATCTGGAGGAATCACCATGTGAAATCATCGCTCAACTCACCACTAGGAAACCATGAAAGCACTGTGCGGCTGTTTCATCCTTGTTAGGGATCATCAGTAGTGCATATGCAGCGAGCCCGAATTGGGACGTGAACAAGGGCGCGGTGGATATGCACAGCTGATGTTGCTAACGTGGATGAAACAGCTGTACAATGCTTTCATGGGTTCTTAATAGCCAGTTGAGCGATGATATCACACGGTGAATTACTTCATGAGAACATAATCACCAATACTAACACATACTTGGAGGATTATTCAGAAGCGATGTGAATCGAGTCGGATGCTACATTTTGCCTCAGACCTGGTATATCGCTTTACCTACAGTTGCGGTAACATGTACATCGGAAGAACAGACCAGAAACTTGCATTACGACTTTCAGAACATCGGCCTAGACGGTTGGTCAAGTTCTTATCACATAACACTACGAACTGTTATCCTAATCGTGAATCCGAATCATCAACCGCGAAGCACATGATAATAACCAAACACATAGTCGAATCCATTTCATTTTTTGAAATTTATTTCGCATTAATGATTGGAAGACTTAAGGTCTAAGCGAACCAATAGTAGTCTTATTACGTAATCCAAAACTTTCTGCACAAAAGCAATTAACAGATTTCGTGTTAATCGTCGAGATAACATCAATTGTTTGCAGTACAAAATTTGACCTCTATGCCCGTTCGCTGCAGACTGCTACGCAGAGCTCACAATTATTTGCGAGTAGTATGTGAGGTTAATAGCTCTTCAGACTCCATCTTTCACGCACATACATTACACTCGGGAAGTACCAGACTCGAGTTTCGCTCTTACCAGAGACCATCGTTGGTGCATATCCTACATTGCACTTCGGGGTCTGAACCTGGACTTCCAACTTGAAGGTATGTGTTCCACCATTGTGCCACCAGTTCCCGCCCAGAGTAATCAGAATTACCGAGACACGTTTTTGTTCGGATGTTGTCCTCAACGATAACCAACAGCGCCGACAGCCTCGAAGAGAAAAAATACGTGTCTCGTTAACTGCAATCGGATCCCTCCTATAGCAAGTCAGGTCTCCACAAGGTGGGTGTATGTCCCCAATAGCCTGCATCGCCTCTGATATTGCTATGTAGAGCCCACAATTATCTGTGAATATCAGTGGCGAAGGAGTACACTGGATACCATCCGAAGGGTACATGGACTGAACACTCAATCATCGGTCCTCAGCGGGTTACGTGGCCTTCAGATCGTCGTACTGCCTTGTGGATTACACTATTTGATCAAAAATAGAAGTACGGTCCTTTACGTTAGCCCATCACTTCGGTTTGGGAAGCTGGATAGTTTTAAGTCTATAGAGGAATCACGAGTCTCGATGGATAGCAGATGACGTGGAAATGGGGAAAAGGGGGAACTACCATGTGTCATGAACTCTGCACATCGCTTCTTTTTCTTTCATCTTCCTAGCCCATTGTTTTCATCCTTCACCATGATTTTGATGCCACACTACCTATATACAAATTTGCGCAAATATATAACTATAGCTGAGAACATGAAAAAAGAAATTAATATATAAGTAAGCAAGTGCATGCACTTGTTAACTCCCCATATAGGGGTTTGTTACGTACTCGTTTCGTTGTGGCCAGCTCTGTATTCAAACGATTTATTTCAGTTAATAGCCGTTTGTTCTCACGATCACGTTGACGCAGCTGGCTTTGTAAACGTTGTTGCTGACCCATATTCCGCAAAGCAGCCAATTTTGTCGAGCCAGAGAACAGGCCACCACGTGTAGACTCTTCATTCTGTTGAGCAAGAAGCATCAGTTCCAGAGCATCCGCATTCTCACCGGACATGACCTGCAACAGTTGTGATGCAACAGGTTAGAAACAAAAAAAAACGTAAGAACGGTTTGTTTGGGCCTGTGGAGATGTCAGCACAACTAGATGGCTAATGATAAGCGATGCGCGACATTGTAAAATTAGCGGCGTATATTGTTTTGCCCTTACCTGGAACACACGTGTCCAGGATTGAATGTTAAGTGTTAAAGAGCGATAGAAGAGAAACGAGCCAACACTACATCGGAAACAATTAGCTGACAATAACAGAAAGAGACATTTGCATACATACACACACATACACGCATACATACACAAAGATGACAATGTAATAGTAAGGTGGCAGTTTGTAGTAATTATGACCAACAGAACAGTTTCATATATAACCAGAAACGAAGAGGATGCACCGCACGGAATTCTAAAATTCACCACCAAATGTAAGTCAAATGGTAAACATCTGTTACAACCAGAGTCACGTGCGTGTTGACCAACTGATCGGTGATGCAAAGATCTGAATCTTTCGAACCACGTCACACGAAGATCATCAAAATTGTCAAAGATCACGCGAGCACGACCCAACTGTAAATTGACTGTTTGAAGTAGGCAAAATTTGCTGCGCGTTATTTAAGAGAGCAAACAAATATGATGCACACGCTGGGCATCTGAAACCATTCGGTTCAATCTGAAAACGAACCTGGCAGATCAGGTATCCAATCACTAGGTGGTGGGTGACATCCATGTGTTGATTAGAATCCGAGCACAGAGATCAAGAAAGGCGCAACCTAGTTACGACTCCTGAAATCTGCCCCTCTTTCCACCCCACTCCGTGTAGTGAGCCCCAGTACCTAGGGCGCACGCCATAATGAAGAAATGCAAAAAGATTGAAAAGAGACCCATAAGGCTAATCTGCTGCAACCGTGTGAACGATCTACCGTATGAACTAATTGCTACTAGTAGATTAAGATTCCAAAACCTACATTCCGAGATGTCACAACGAAAATCGATCCTTCGTATGTCAGAATGACGAGCATTGTAAGAGGTAAAAACACGTAGAGAAAGCAACTGGTAGGGTATACGGGGAATCATCCATATATACTCTTATCCTAACGGCACACTAATTAAGCGACCGCTCAAACATCACTAGCGCATCACGAGACATTCACGTTATTCAACTACTTCGTAGATTAGGCGGTTAGGTCAAACGCTCAAGGAAAGATCCCTCAAGTAAACCCTCCACTTAGATTTAGGCAATTGGGTAGAATCAGACCCAATGACGATTCGTGGCTACCGATGAAAAGTCGATGACGAGATTCAATGTGTAACAGCTGCCATATTTGTAGCGAATTCTACGGAAGGATTTTTGCTCTTTTTCTTTCTCTATCCCTTCTCCTTCGTTATTTTCTTTATCCATGAATCCGATGGTATTTGACCAACAAAGAGGGCTATGATTACATATTCGCATGAAGTTCGCCTTCACAGACAGCACTATGCTGTGCAAATGGAGTATCCGAGACGTGCGCTTCGATCCTCAAAGAATTACGCTATCACACCTTGGGTAGGGTTAGCGTTTTGGCCAGCTTTTGCCACTCTTCGTCGTCTCCAATGCAGTACGGTAAGACTACCCTATATCCCATTTTTAGCTAACTTCGGCGGAGGATGTTCTACAGCACGCTTGATCTGGTCTTTTAGATGGTGGGGCTGAACTCCCCCAAAAAGCAGCTGTTTTGACTCAGAGTATACACTGTTTGGCGATTGTGACATAGCAACCCGGTATGCGTTTTGCGTCGCCAAAGCGCAAGGTACCTCTACAAGCCTGACATATGTTCGTGCAGCACTCACCTATTGGGATAATCAGTAATCAATAGCTCTAACTATCTCGGGGGTTTGATTAAAACTGGTAGAGGTGATGGAAAGTAGATCACATGACGAATTGCGAAATCCAAATCAGATTTCGTGAAACTGGGACACCAGTGACGCTGTCACGAAAGTTTGATTTTCCTCAAAAGAAAAGAGTATAATGCAACTGTCCGCAATGTTCTTTACAGCTGCTAGACTTGGACCCTATTCGTGGAGGATGTTTAGCAACTGGCTATATTTGATAACCAATCTTTCGGAAGTATTGCCCGAGGTCGGTGGAAGCGTCCAGCGAGCAATGACCGGGTGCGCCGTTGTGTGTGTTGGGTGTAGACAGTCGTGCTCTCACTGAGGTAATTGCTGTATATCACCTTCGGTGGCTTGGACTCGTATTGTTTAAGTTTGCTCAACGTCTACCGTTCGTGTTCATCGTGCATGTGCTGCGTTGGGCTGGAGGAAGCGATGTGGCGATCGGGCTATGAATCGACGAAGATGGGATCTTCAATCCGTCAAAAATGCTTCTTTAGTTTACTGGTTTGGCGAAACAAATTACCTTTATAACTTTCTAATAACGTGATCATTTGCACTTTAGATGAGTCCCTTTGAGTCCCAATGCATTTTCGAGGTGACTGACGGTATTCAAAAGATCGACATTGTGTTGTATCCAACCCCATTTCCTTGGGTCGAGAAACTATGAAACACACACAAACAGACTCAAATTTGTCCCGTTTCAACATCCACATTCAATTTTCATAGCAAACAATGAATTTGGGAAGTGTAGGTTGGAAAATCCATTCAAGCATAATGCATCCAAAAGTCCACGTCACAAACCGGAAACGAACCGGCGATCTTCTCCTTATCTGGAGAGACGGTCTAGCGTTAAATTGCTGTAAACACGGTACTCGAACACAAATTACTTAGGCGAACACTCAACGTTGCGCAATCCACTATTCTGATGACACAAAGCGCAACTGATCTGACTTTAATCGTTGGATCAGCTTCGTCGGTCACGTTTCAGTGGAAGCAAACAACACACAGTTGAACAGGATCCACAGGGTGTTTTCGATTAAACTCCAGTTGTTTTGAGGTAGCATGAAGAGTCGGACGTTATGTAGAACAGGAAATCCACTTACGGGTTATGCGTGTAGACAAAAGTCTTGGTACTGTTTTAGCAAGCCCTTTTTTGCGGAGCATGACTGTTGCACCGAGGTGGACGGGAACTTGCTGTCGTCTGGCTTGTCATCAAATCAGATTAACTGAGGCCGTATGTGATTCTTTGGCGCTCCAATTAGCAGAGCCGAATAAAATTTAGAATTATTAGACTGATTAAAACTCCCTCTCAACCGGGTTACTACGATTTCCCTGTCCATGTTTTTCCCGTGCATCATTGCTATTAGCCAAATTCGTTATGGTTCATGCCTTGATCCAGTTGCTTGGGTCATTCTCGTCGTGGTCTACGAGTCTCCGTGCAAATTGTTTGTTCATTTCCCGATTTTACGTTATCTTTGTGGCGTCTACGCTAGAGGTCATGAGGGCTACTGAACTCCATTTTCCAGCCTTACTTTGTTTTCGACTTATTCATAAGATTATTCAGCATGTGATATCAACGCCCAACTCGCCATTAAGGAATCGTGGAGGCGCTGTACAACTGTTTCATCTTTGTTAAGAATTCTCAACAGTGCATATTCACCGCGCCCGAATTGGGACGTGAGTTCTAGCCATAGCCATTACGGTACCGGACAGGCATTCATCACATGATGTTGCACATATCCAGCCACAGGCAGCTGGTGAAAAGCAATCGACCTCTACTGGATATGGACTGTTGATGAGTCCTAACAAGGATGAAAGAGCAGTACAGTGCTTTCATGACTTTTTAATGATGAGCTGAAGGTTGATATCACTTGATGAATAATTTTTATGAAAACAAATGATCTACTGGTGACACTTATTGTTTGAACCCGGTGTCGCCTAAACATTTGTTATTCTTACCTACTTCAGCTCCCTCTGTTGTCGCTCATTTGTCATTCGAAAAGGTTACCCCATTAGGTAAACAAATTCTGCAATTTTCCGTGTTTCCAATTTCACCTGAACATCTGCCCCCTTCCGTTTAGCTATTTGTTTGGGCTTTCACGGACGATGATTCCTTGTTATTTAATGAGTTATCCGCCAGCTCATTTGACTGTCGAGTCCCTTGATCATCCAATTTCGCTTCGCGATTCACCCCGATAGTTAACTCAGCTACCCTCTCGCGCTGGAGTTCGGCCAATTCCCATACAAGGGGTATTCCAAAAGCTCTATTGCTTTCTATTTTCTGATTGGTCCGTTTTCAGCGGATATATATTGTCCCTTTTAAAGCTCAATAAGACCTGCCTCGTAGCTGTCTTTGCGTTCACTTACTCGATGTTGTTCGATAAATCCCTCATTGTGGACTGCTGTTTCCCGTGGCCGTATTCATCAACGATTTGGAGATGTTATTGCACTTAATTTAAATCACCTTGACAGTACACGATGATTGCCAACATTGTGTTCTCTCCCCGGGATACGAAGTGCGTAGTCAACGAGGCAATCAATAGCTGGACGAAATTTCGTTACAAGAGACATGCTTGCCAGTTTCTACCGTCCATCACCCCCCTCTTAGTGCAGTGAGTCCTTTTGGTTACGGGGAGTGGCCTGTCCACATCGCACTAGTTGAACATGACCCACAGCAGAAAAGCACCGCTGTCACGCAAAAGACAGAAGTCGAGTCATTGCGGGTGAGCAGAATGTCCCTACACATTTCCGGTCTTTAACTCTCCGCACCCCTCCAGATCACTCAAGCACAGAGGATGCGAAAACAAGGGTAGAAATATCCAAATGACGTGAAATTTTAACTCGTCATGCATAACACGACATTTCGGAACGAACTCAAGGGATCTGAAAATAACTTTAGAAATATCAACGGAATTTAAAGACTTAATTTATATTACCGTCATTAGTAATGTTATTGAACTTAAATTTTATTTTACCTTGAGACAAATATGCATTATTTCAGGAATAGACTCGTACCATTGTAAAACTGCTCAAATAGGGTAGCGATCGATGGTGGGAGGAATCAAGTTCACAAAACTCATGTCCACACGCCTCGATGTTAACGGCTTGACCACGGTCGTTAAGTCGTCCGCTTTCAGCACATCGCATATGATCGTTCAACGTGTCTATGCTTTTGAACGGGACACGAAGAATGAAACAGGTTCACTCGTAACCGTAAAATTTACAAGGAATTCATTCGTGCATCGAACTGCCGTCTAGGTGGTAGATGACAATTCGCTGTCCACCGGCTTGTTACTACGCCTGACTTGTTGAGATCCTATGTGATTCTATGCCACTTCAACTTTCAAGGACAATGGGTAGCGTACCCCTTGGTGTAGCAGAGCCCAGCGACAATAGGGTATGTCCCTCCCACTACACTTGTGCTTCAAGCATGCTACAAAAAATAACTGAAGAGCCTTGTCCAAAAAATGATGACGTCCAAAGGTGCTGTAAACACAAGCAAACCAATTGCCATTTGGTTCTCAAACTAAATTGAACGTCTTTCAAATGCAATTAACAATCTAACAAATCAATTTTACTAATTATTTAAACTAGAACTTTCGAGCGATACAGTTCACCACAGACTGCATTAGTAGAGAGGTCGTGTCGAACATATGACAGAATAAGTAGAAAATATCTCACAATTGCTTGTTTCTGTGCCGCACCTGATCTGCAGACGGCATCGTCTTTGGTTTATCGGGCCCAAAAACGGCGTGGCTGATTAAGAAACAGTCGTTCCTCACAGTCAATTGACAGCATCGGTGAAAAAAGGATAAAATAACAACAGATGGACAACACATTAGGACTTGACGGCCGTTGCGAGCGAGGTCACCTAGTGGCGGATTAAGAGATCGGTTGTCCGATAGCTGGTTGGGCTGGCGAACAGTAGCTGAGATCCTGTGCTTCTGTTCCAAGGTTAATATTCAACATTCCTAAGAGCCCAGGGAGCCCTAGAGATCGCTTACGTATAGGAACGGGATGAAAGGAAATCAGCTAGGGGAAAAGTTAAGAACTGAATAGGAACCAAAGCCAAACAACAACACAAAACTGGACGCACTTGGGTCAGCTTGTTTACAGTTGCCGCGAAATTCAACTTCTCCTTTGCGTAGGCCTGGGTCATTTGTTCCAACTGATCGTGCAAACTGGCAACCTCGCGACGCGCTAACGTGGCTCGATGAGATGCGGCTAATGCATCTTCTTCTGCTAACTGTGACACGACGAAAGATAGTGAAGGAGGGATAGAGAGACGAAGTGAAACAGGCTAAAACTGAAATTCACGATTGCAAAAATGCAGCAAAGTGGACAGAAAAAGCCTGGAAGAAATACGTACGCGCGTTGCTTCACGATACCGAGCCGAACGCTGTTGCTCTTCCGTCAGAGCACGACGCGCAGCCTCGAACTCTTCGTGGGATCGTCGACAAGTTTTCTCACTGGCAGCCAAAAGATCCCGGAGCTCATCCCGTTCGCGATACTATGGACCGATAAAAGGAAACAGGAAAAGAAGTTACATGACACTCGTGTACGAACGGGATTTGGAAATCAATGCGTGATCTTCACAATCACATGTACCCTAAAATGCAGCAAGGGGGGAGAAAAATGAACCAAGAATATTGTGTAATATGATTAGGCGATCTGGTTTGACGCACAGTTGGGCCGCAGATACAAAAGAACAAAAATGATGACAGTGGTAGTCGTTGAGCAAGTTTTCATTTTCGAATAACATCAATTAGATCTAACAAAAACGACCGTCCTGATGACCTTCGCAGACCAGATCCAAATGGCTAACTGTCCAAATTATGCAAGGGCATGTCATCCACCACAGTGAATTTGCCACTATTTGACTGCCAAGACGCGATTTCCTCATGAAATCACGAGCATAAATGGATACTAAGATTGGCTTGGAACATTTAACCAAGGTAGAATTGATATCATTTCATTGGGTAACTCCGGTGGGTAATGAACACCAGTTGGTGTAGCCACGAAGCTCGGCTGGGAGACCACACGCGGTAGAGATACATGGGTCAAGTTCATGTCAGCCGAATCTTGCCGAGGTCAAGGACGTTTCAGATTTGGATCAATTCAGCATTTGTTTTGAGGTGGTACGAGGCCAGATATTATATTGGATGGATATTCCACTTATGCATCGCATGTCCAAAAGTCCACGCCACGAGTTGGATCGTGATAACTAGTAAAACACTATCCGTGAGGTTTATTCCTCACGGCCGAATGGGATTAGCAAAGAGCAGATATCATTGATGAAAATGACAGTAGATTCACAGCTGTTTTGATTATGAATCCCAATGGCGTCGAGGATATTGTTCATCGATGAAGCCCATTATCAGTAACTACGGACAAATAATCACCAACGGTTAGATGATGCTGACATCTGCATATCGGTTTGACCAAAAATTGATTACATACAAAATGTGTCGAAAAAATGAAACTGAAACTTACCACTTCTTTGAGTTGGTCAGCGTTTTCAGCACAAGTATCTTTATACAATCGAGAAAAACGTTGCTCAGCTTCTAACGCATCTGCTGCCTCTCGAGCGGCCGCCTCGGCTCGATGAGCTCGACGAGCCATCTCTTCGATACGACTTAGCAACAAGTTTGTGGCCAAGGCTTGACTGTCTACTGATGTCAACGGGTGGTCTGCGACTTGTCTATTCGCGTCCACGTGGTCTGAATCTGACTGGGAGGTGGGAGCAACCAACAGGGCATCGTTTGATTGGTTGATCGCATGTGTTTCTTGGCTCACTGGACCGGTAGATGACAACACGTGAGACAAGCTTCCTCGGGATCCGGATCCGGCTACACGATCAGCCACCTCAGCAGCTTGCTTAGCCAGACGAGCTGTGGCTGTCGCGACAGCAACACTTCCAGCAGCCTCAGCGGACTGACGAGCAGCTTGTTCGGACTGAGCAACAGACTGTCGAGAACGCAAAGAAAACCTTGTGCAAAACACGAACACTGTTGACAAAACCAGAGTCAAAGTCGTCACTGTTTAATTTTGTAGAGTCCGAGATAAAGGGGTGAATGAGGACACAGCATCATAGCATAGCTATTATTCGTTTATAGCTTTCTCGTGGATACGTGAATGTGTGGATTAAAGACACTGTTTTGTGTAGCCAAATATCCAATGAACAGAGAGAAAAACCGAAAGTAATTCAAATAAAACCACTTTCTGGACTAAGGACAAAATGGATGGACTGATTCTAAACTTACTATATGAACGCGCTCTAAAATCGCTATGCTGTTGATAGAAAAAAGAAACAGTCGCATGGACCACCTAGATGCAATGCCGACGGGATTGAGTTCATCGGAGCGAATCTCCACAAACGACAATTCATGGCAGAGCGTTCCGGCCCGGTCCGGTCTGATGAAACCTTCAAATGAAATATTCAAAGGCTAGCGTTATTTTTACAACTTCCGACTGCAAGAACACCGGAACCCTGGCCGAATCTCGTCCTTCCCCACATACACAGGCAAACAGGTGCATTTCTTATTCCATTCCAATCCGAAAATTGACCTGTTCGAATCCAAAAATAAGGTTTAGGTTGAAAAGACGTTATATCACATTCTACAGACAACCACGTGTGACAAGACGGTGAAGATTCGCTGACGATGACTTACTGAATTGCAGTGAGTGAGCGATGGGTAAAAAAAACTTATGAACCAACCGGATCTGGATCAATCGTAATGTCGACCCATCACCCAAACCATATCTAGCGGCCAAAAACCCCTTTCGGTTCTAATTTTCTGCAATTTACTCAAATAAAGGAAAATGCATTAGGAGGATGTGGGACAGAAGAAAAATGCATGGTCGATTCTTCTCGATGCTTACGTGGTATGAAACGCAAATCGATTGAAAACTGTACTAGAAAACCAAACTCATCATTGAAACGTAGAGAAGGAAGATCAATACAGTGGAATGTCAACAATTCGTATTACTCTTCCCAACTGCTGGTCGCAAAACAATCCGAGATTTACATAATACAATAATCAATGGCCGGCGATGGCCAAGCGAATAAGGTCGTGACGTTTGGACGTGAAGGTCGCGGGTTCGAATCCTCCCACCGCCGGCTATCTTCCCCACTTGGCAGCCCTTTGTTGGTCGCAGCCCCCTTCCTGAAAAATGACATACATTGCTATTTCATTATTAAAGGAGGTAAATGATAAAAAGATAAAAGATCTACGGTGAACGGGCAAAGTGAGTAAATTGTGTACAACAAACAATCAACGTCATTCCAATGGCAAACGCAGAGTTTGTGTGAATCGCTTTCGTGCAGAAAGCTTTGGATTATGTATTAAGAATACTATTGTTTTACTAAAAGCTAAGGGTTTTCAGTCAATTATTTGCAACAAAAGTTCAAAAGATCAAATGGATTCAACCGTGTTTGGTTATCATTTGTTTCGCAATTGATAATCCGGAGTCACGATTAGGAAGCCAGTCCGTTGAGCTCTGTGATGGGAGCTTGACCAATCATCTAGGCTTATGTTCTGATAATCGTAATGTAAGTTTTCGGTCTGTTTCGCAAATTTAAATGTTACTTCAACTACAGTTGAACTGATATACGGGATGTTACAACATATTTTCAAGTGGTGGGTCAAATCGTAAGGTTATCCGGATCTTGATCCCGGATCATCAATCGGAAAACACTTTATTACAAACAAGCACACATCTTTTAAACTTTTGTTGCGCAATAATGACCAGAGGATTTTGGCTTCCGGCGATTACGTAACCCGAAACTTTGTGTACAAAATCGATTCACCTAGACTCTGCGTCTGCCATCCGGGTGACGTTAATTGTTTTGCTGGACACAATTTAATCCCTTTAACCGTTCACCGTAGATCATAAGTGATTATCATATTACACAAATCACAGATTGTTTTAAGAAAGCGATAAGGAAGAGCAACGTGAGATGTACTGATCTTTGTTCTCCACTTTCTGACTGGATAAAAAGCACATTCACCAATACCAAAACAGAATCAATGCGGGTGAGATGGGAAAAACAACCGTCAAGGTGGAGGCACATACATTATGGGCAGATATGCACGCATACGCAAACGGGTGACCGGTCTGTTGCTGAATACCATCAGTTCAGTGAAGTTTTTACAACCATTAGCTTCCTACTGATATGCAATGGTTTCGTGTACTCTGATTCTAAATAGGAATGAACGAAGAATCGTGAAAGACATCCACAAAGAAAAAAATGAAAAGAACCATATAGAAAAAGAAACATTTTGAATGCAAGAACGCAACGAACACCTGCATCTAGTCGTATCACCGTCTCCAATCATCGGGCCCTCTAAACTCGCGGACCGCAACCTGAAAATCTCACTGGCCCTACTCGGGACAAACTACTGGGCAGTGTTCAATCATCTGCCCAAATCTTATTGAACTGACTAACTCGAGTCACAATTGTCTCAAAATATGGCTTACACCAAGGGAGCCGACCTGCAGGAAGATGCAACATATAAGCCAACGATGTCGGCTTATTAGAATTCTATGCCTCTTCCATCGATTGAGCTTAGTGATTCAATAGTTTACGTCTAACTTCAGAGTTTCTAATGCGGCACACAAACATCGTCCCGTTATTACCGGTACTCACTGATCAAGAGTCCTCGCATACCCGCTGTCGGCAACTGTTATGCTTCCTAGCTGCACAGTAAGACCGACCTTACTGGCGCCGTGCATATTCGAACGCTGATCGATAACCAAAAGTCAAACCGATACAAAAGAGGTTTCAAACTGGTGAGAAGACTGATGAACGGCTACCTCATAAAGTGTACCTGTTCATCTACCTTCCCATAAGAATCGGATCCAGCGGTAGCATTTTACGCTCGAAAAATGCTAAATATTTCCTAAAAGAACAAACATTGTCATTCACACAGCCAAAAAATGTTTGCAGCTTATTTGAGTCCTTATCCAAAGGCAAAATATGGTAAGCATATCCAAAATCAGACGAATCATTGCCTGAACAAATATCGATGCGACTGTTCTCCCATGAGGGCAGGGTAATTTTTATAATGATCTCAATAGCCGCGAAGAGACATGCGTGGGTCGTCTCGTGCCCATGTAAAGGTTGAATTCAGAAATAGATCACATTGAAATGGTAAATTATAAAGCGAAAATGAGAAACCGCAACGATTCTCGCTTGCTTTGGGTGCATCTCATTACAAGACTGATCACATAAATCAACGGCCAATGATTGGTCACCTGTATTCTCATACTCGTTACGCAAAGAACTACGGTAGATCTCGGTCCGTAGGTGGACACCAATTTAGTGCAGCGCTTTGTTATTTGGCAGTTTGCACGAGGACTAGAGCGTAGGAAAATTTAATTCGTCGCCGCGAATCCTCACTCAATAGTCCAACTGGACATAATACGAGCCGCTCCGTTTGTTAGAGTTCTCATGTTTTCTTACAAAATGATCGACTGATCAATTCGAACTTCTTTCCAACGATTATCTGCCTCGGAAAAAAGTGTACACAAAAGCAATCGCTTTGTGTGCATGCGCGGAATATGACCCAACTACTTTATTCGGCTCAAGTTCAATACTGATTGAACAGCTGAGTTATTCACACAGTACTACGAAAACAACGGCATTCAAAAACAGAAAACGTTTGTCCATCTTCTAAGATCGATTAGCGAGCATGAAATGCTCGGGGACATTATGCCCAAATGGTATATCAACGTTCTGACGCAGTACGGTCTTACAACATCACCGGTACATCGTCCTCATTCGCAGTGTAATTCAGGGGAGTATGATGCCTCCTTCTATCACAACCTCCCGTTTTAATAATGGTTAGGGGAATGCAACTTGATATTTCGATGTTTCACACGACCATCGTAACGACGTTCAAAACCACTGTTGTAGTCGGCGAAAAACGGGAAAGGGAGTACGAACAAGATTGCGTCGAGGTTAACTTAGCGTTACGTGAGGTTAAGCTACATTCACTGAGAAAGCATGATTGATTTCTTTGGGTAAAACTGGGGTTAGATGCCGATCGCCTCGATCTCGCTTACGATGGGTACATGATAGGGACATCCTACCTGTTCGTACGGGCACCGAAATGTAGAGGATTAGGAACAACTGTGCATCGAGTTGCGTGAGTGTGTGTGTGTGTGTGTGTGGTGATGTCCGGTAGGCGGCACAAGTGGCACACGTGTGTCTGTCTGTTTTTGGTCTGAATATCAGAAGAATCGAATAGCGTAAAAGCAGACACAGTGGGACTATCATATACACGAAGTCGATAGGGACACATTCCATTTGATGATCGATAAAAATCCGGACGATGGTAGATCTGGGAGTTCTTGTTATTGTTGTTGTTGTTGGACTCGGGTTGTCCCTTTGCACGAGAAATGTGTCAGGCCCAGAGAATAACACGTAATTGCACGCAAATTCCCAAATGTGGGAGAAAACTTAAAAAAAGATTCTTTTTGATTGTAAGACACGAACTGGTCAGGTGGGAAACGAGGATCATAACGAGGAGAGAAATAAGGACAACATTACACGACCCCGAGTGAAGCTCAATCACCGGAGCCCAACCGAATACGGGACGACATGGTACGATAGTATCCCTAATATGAGACGTCACAACGTAATGTGTCACATCTAACACAATAAACGATACAATTTCATATAATTTGGTGCAATACGATGTCCCTTTGTACAACACAATGCGGTGTAGCTTATATATTGAAGTGATATATCGTATGAGAGCAGGTGATTATCAGATGTAGCAATACAACAACAAAATCGGATTGTCAAACAATTCTCCTTACTTTGTTGATTATGGGATTTGGGGGAGGGGAGGGATCAAACGGACGGAAAAAATACAGCCAATGGAAACGGTGGATTCACTTGAAAATAAGGAGTGCAAAACACAAGACCGGTAAAGAACCGCGTGTAAAGATTGTTCGACTTGAAAGAAAATCAAGATCGTCCGAGATCAGATCAATTGCTCTTGATCAAAAAGGGACTTGAATATGCCGCCAACAGAGTATCACAATACAGTAACGACGTATGATGAAAATGGGTATCAGTTCAAATGATCTGTCTATAAAACCAATGACCTGGGACCAATGTGTTCTGGTTTAGGCTGCCATCTCACAACTACGTCCCCTCGAAAGAAAACAACAGAACCAGAAATAGCAGATTAAAAGCAAGCTAACAAGTTGCAGAACCAATGTAGAGGATTTCGAATACCAGGACGTTGCTGGCTACAGTATTCAACCGTTTCATCTATTGCCTCCAACAGTCGCTACGGGAGGATGACGAGGATTCTAAATCGGCAGCCTGAATGTACCTACATGAGACAATCCACTGGTTAAGGCTTTTTATATTTCCTTATAGTATGATCAAACCATCGCCTCGAATCATCTTACCAGCTCGACCTAATTTGGAAAACTGCGTACAGTGAAGGTAGTGTTTTAAGGGCATGCACAAAACACCCTCCAGTTATCTTCAGTATGACTTTTAAACACTGTACGGCAGTGTACAATGCCCTATTCCTAACTGCTGATCTACTCATCATCAATACTAAGAAGACGACGTTGTTCAAACACAGACAATATTGGCAAAATCCTCTACCCTGAAGGATCACGTTTTTGATCCCTATAACAAGGTCGAAATTTGATCGCTAATCGGATGTCATGGCGATATCACGTTTCAAATTGGTAAATATCAGCAGTCTTTCGTTTAAGCACAGCCAATTCAGCCGAAAAATTAAATGAAAAGCAATCATAAGTAACCCCTTACAGTCTAAGTTTCGTCTCGAATTTACAATGAAAGGAATGGGGTAACTGGTGGAAATTCATTCGTGCATTTATTGGTGTACGATTGCTAGGGATTTTACTGTGACATTTATATAGAAACATTTGCAATCAGAACGTCATCACGTTGAATTGCAATCAAGTCAAACAAGCGCAGGATGTTGGATAATCCGAATTCCGTTCGCGTTCGGACGTACAAAATGGCAGATGATTAGCATACCTCGTCTACCTGAATTGTGTCTAAAAATACACTTAAACAAACATTGTTTTTTCCTTGTGCACGGGAGAATTTACCTGTTTAGCATAAACTGGAATTGGAAAATAGATGATCGATTTCGATCCCCGACTGCAGTGTTATTCAAGTCCAGTGATAGGAGAGCCTACAGTGTGCTGAAACTTTTCCCTCGTGGAAAGGAATGGTTCCTCGCTGGTGATGATCTCGAGCG
Source organism: Fasciolopsis buskii (assembly GCA_008360955.1). Lineage (NCBI taxonomy): Eukaryota > Metazoa > Platyhelminthes > Trematoda > Plagiorchiida > Fasciolidae > Fasciolopsis > Fasciolopsis buskii. The sequence continues at coordinate 23,689 of LUCM01002008.1, read as the reverse complement.
AAGCAAATGTCACTGTGGCACAATCGCTATTTGGCAGTCGGTCAGATTGAACCACTTACTTTTTTGGACGAGCAAAAATAATCCACGTCTTTCTGTAATAAACGAACAGTCGGACTTCATCAGAAATACAAATGGTACACCAGATAAGTGTTCTTTTTTTATTACACCCAATCAGCTGCGACCAGTGCCTAGGATAGAATAAACCAGCCGGGAAATTCGATAAAAGAGACGTATCCAGTAGAACAGGGCTTGTAGAGACACGTGCGTAGACTTTGTACAACCAATAGTGGATTGCCGAGTGTGCAAAGTGAGTTGGCGCATAACTACTCCCAACTCCTAATGAACACATTACACAGTTGACAGGACTGAAAGAAACGCGAGGTTATGCGTCTTTCTGAATCTGACAGTTCATTATCGTTCAAAACAAAAAAAGGTTTGCAAATATTTGCATGCCAAACACCGTTGCCCTGAGATTTTCGAGTTTCAGCTGACCTCAGCGTGACAACGTCTACCTGTTGGACAGTCATCTTAGCTAGTGACCCAGGATGATCGCATTGTTACTTTTAGGTAAGCGCAAAATGGAAACGATACAAGTTGATGAAGAACAACAACAAGCCGGCTTTAAACAGAACAGACATAATTGATTCGGTGTTTTAGATATTCCGCTGTTCAGGTGTAACAACTAGCAAAGGGAGGATGAAATGCTACATACACAGAAAAATCGATTTGCAATCACATGGATTCCACACTTTTTATTTGAAACCTAGACGATTGATCGACTGGGACCTTATTTGGCGCCATGCCATGCTACATCTTCAGAGTTATGCCTACCGATTTTTTCAATCCTGGGGAGCGTTGGAGTCACGAGTTATACCCCTCCCTTCCAACCAAGCTTTAAAGAACTCGTGATCCATGTCTTCGAAAGGAAAAGCATCGGAGTTACTTTGCCTTGAGAAAACAAGCTTGATTTTCGTCGTTTCCGGGAGGTCCCTATTCTTCCATTTATATGGACCATGCATTTTCAGTCAAAACGAAAATGGAGCAATTGCACGCAACGCCAACAAGATGCCTTCACATAGCGTTTGATTCTTGCGCTGACTGCAACCGTATTCCTTCGTATGATGATTGCACATCCTCATCATCATCATTCGACAATAAACAGTAAGACAACTGCCTTTCTCTCTGAGTTACACGCTGCTTTAATAAGAATCAATGTGCAAGGGGGTCAGGGTGCAGACCTACAGGAGTGGGGGAAGAAAACGAGGTCGTAGCAGCTAGCACACGAAACAGTCTAACGGCACAAACACATGTTTTTAATCATTCTGATTCGACAGCAAGTGGCTACGCGAACATCACCATCCAGGGTTCTTTTGGAACCTAACCAAGAAAAGATGTAACAACTACGTTATCTAAGTGATTTGTACATTTTCTCATGGCAAGTTGCCACGTCATCTGTTGACCTCCAAGTGGTTTCTTCCACATTGTGGGAGAAACAGAAAACAGAGCATGTGATAATAGACGTCAGTTCGCCATAGGCAATGTGCTACCTAATCAACACAGTATACGAAGCTCCAACCACTGTGATAAGGCACTCTCCTAACGGCTATCGAATACGACATTCTTAACCTGCACAGTATTCGCATGGTCACTACATTCATCCATCCATACTAAGCAAACATCGACCATCTAAAAAACCTCAAATAGTTGAACACCTCCATATGAAAAGTCCATGTCTTGGGACCACATAAGTGAACTGAGCGCGTAGCGTCCCAGCGCGGCGGACGTCATCTTTCAATACTTCAAAAGTGCAAAAAATGCCCAATGCAGCTATAACCCTCGAGAGTCGGCCTAGCACACACTGAGCACGTTGACTACATTCGAGCATGAACACAAAGGCACACAGCTTTTCACCACTTGCTAGTTCGAAGTCTACATTCTGAAGACCTTCATCACCTAGTCGATGACGAAGTTAAACAAAAATGGAGATACGGGACATTCTTATCAAACACTGCTCGTCGTTTCGAATGAACTTGATAGTCCACCGTATACCTTCACGCGATCACAGGCAAGCACGAAGTATGAAGCTCGCACTGAGTTGCATTGACGAAGATCGCTATCCAATAATCTGGAACTTGGAGTTGTATAGAAAAACATGAAGTCCCAGTATATTAGTTGCGTTTCTTTCACGGAGTGGGAGAAGCCATGTGGAAGCCAACAGATGACGTGGCAACGTGGGATGAGAAAATGTACAGCGAACTCAGATAAAGTAGGTGCCTCACGCCTTCGTGGTTGGGGTACGAAAGATTCGTCAATTAGCTGGCTAAAACCATTAAATGATATGGCAACGAACCGTGAACAATGGTGGTCGTGTTGTCATTTTCTATTGAATCATAAAAATTGGAAATGTTCGCTTGTACAATTAGACTGTGTTCCGTGTGTTGGCTACTGCAGCATTTTGTCTTTTTCTGCTTGTGTAAGGTCACCCTCTTTCCCTTTGATATTTACTGTTCTTACAGAAACGTGTAACTCCGGGGAAAAGGTAGTTTACATGAAATAATTCACCATGTGATATCATCACTCAACTCACCATAAAGAAACCATGGAAGCACTGTACAGCTGTTTCATCCTTGTTAGGAATCATCAGCAGTGCATATCCACCGCGCCCCAACTGGTGAGTTGAGTGATGATATCACATGGTGAATTATTTCATGTAAACATTCAATCTCCTACTACTAAAATGTATCAAGTAATCAAGCTCTGTAGGTCATATCCAAAGCCTTCGTCGTACTTAGGCTACCTGCAGAGAAGTCATCTATCAGTAGGGGTCGATCGCTGTGAGGTAACGGACAGAGCCCGTGCAAACCAGTGACGGATA
>LUCM01002008.1:7928-20754 GCA_008360955.1 Fasciolopsis buskii | reverse complement strand
GGGCGCGGTGGATATGCACTGCTGATGATTCCTAACAAGGATGAAACAGCTGTACAGTGCTTCCATGGTTTCTTTATGCTGAGTTGAGTGATGATATCACATGGTGAACTATTTCATGTAAACATTCAATCTCCTACTACTAAAATGTATCAAGTAATCAAGCTCTGTAGGTCATATCCAAAGCCTTCGTCGTACTTAGGCTACCTGCAGAGAAGTCATCTATCAGTAGGGGTTGATCGCTGTGAGGTAACGAAAAGGTAGTTGTCAGTTCGCATTGCTTTGTTGTTGAATACTGAACGATGAAGATGACGATGAGATCAGCCGCGGTAAAGAGGTCACGGATGGCAAATTGCAGTCAACCACTAAGGTGACCGACAGACCTCTCATCATTTGGGAATGGGATGTTGAATCTACTTGCTTACAACCGGTTGATGTGGTGAGCTGAAATCGAACGGGTGAGATTTCGTTTCCTAGAAACATCCTGTAACTACGGGGCTATCACAAAGCAAGTTCGGGAAGAAAAGTAGGGAATAAAAACCAGGATTAACGTAAAATCCGAGAATAAGTAGTATAGGTGAATGAAATCGGATCTCACCTTCCACTTAGCAACCTCAGCTTCCATGCGAGCCAGATCCGCGGTCGCTTCGCTTCGAACTAGTTCCAGTCGTTGCTCCACTTGTTCCAAAGCATTCCGATGGGCCAGTTCACGCTGAGCCAACTCACTTTCTAGTGTGCGTTTCTCCTGAGCTATTCGGGAGCACGGAATAAGTAAGTGGTCAAATTTACTGACGATCGAGGACTTTAGTAACTTTTTGGTAGATTCTCAAGAAATAATCCAATTATGTTTGATCCGAATCCATTCAAGAGTATCATCCACGATTTGCAACCATATGCGCTCTATTGAATGGTGTGTTAAGTCGCGCTGGAAGGTTTATAGACGTTTCGGAATTGGAAGATACTGGTTAGTAGACTGAACCACGCAAACCCACATAATTAGTTTGTTGGCTCTGCTATGACTTGGAGGAGTGTGGCTCATCAACAAAATATGACGACGTCTAACTTCGTTTTGAATAGCTAGGTAGTGCGACATCCACAAGAGGCTTGGATTTGATAGACAAACGTGGATTTGGAGTAGCCCCAAACAACTGCTAATTTCGGTGAATAGCATGTGTGATCAGTGAACGAGGTCTTTGAAGCGCTCCAGTGTCCCATCGATTTTTATCATGCATATATAGCATGGTGCATTTAGAAGCTCTGCTCCACAGCTTATACGACCCACTACCCTAACGGAGCAAGGAAACTGATATGTACGACCCTGAAGCTTTCGGTGGAGCAGAATTGCAAAAGGTGTTCAGCCGACGTGACGACTGGAATGACATTAAATCAATGTACATCACCAAAGTGACTCTGGTGGATTTGGGATTCGAATTCCTGTCCTTTGGAAAGGAAACGGATGGTCATGGATGTGGAACTTCCGGTGCAAACCTGCACAGGACTGTGAGATCGAGAGAGTTCATCCGCAAAGGATGGTCCTGTACTATTACTGTTATTATTACTGCTACTCACTCTTATAAACGGCTATACAACGGAAAAGTATGAGAACCTTTTCCATTGTCATTCTTTAACGGTAATCGAAAATGGATTATCGAACACTAAAGTCAAGTGAGATAGATATCCTCATCCATCAGTGATTTTTTTGCGGACCACAGGTCTTTGCTAGCAACCGTTCGTTCCGGGTTTGCATCCCCGTCCGGGCCTAGTGGATATGTAGTGCAGACGATTCCTAACAAAGATGAAATAGCTGGACAATGCTCCCATGGTTTTTTAACGGTGAGCTCGGAGTTGCTACTACATGATAAGTCGCTTGAAAATAAACCATTAACTATAATATTTATTTGTAGGTCTCAATAGGCCAAACTTGAAAACAAGCTGCACGGCAACAAATTACTGTCTACCAGAAAAAAACTGATATTAATGGTATAATATTTCATTCCATTTGCCGCACACGCACACATATAGAGTAAAAGCGGTCTTATATTTGACTGCTCAATGCACCCTCTCTCTTTCTCTCTTATCGGGTAAATAAAGACATCAAATGATGCGATCCTTTCTGTCCCGATCAGTGAGTTAGATAAGATCGGTATTTTCCGGAGATGGTTTTATACAGAGCGACTAAGTTGGAAGTCAGCAAACTAAATCCGAAATAAAGTGGAAATATCTGTCATCACCTCACGCTCTCATGAGCTCAGTCAACAGGCAAGTTTTCTATCAGACAATCCTTTATCCTACTGAGCTGGTGCATTATTAATTTCAAAACAGAACAGTTACTTCGCTGACGAGACCTCACACGTTTGCCATCTAATGAAGAAAATTCTGATTCCAAAGACGGATTACATCTTCAAGTAGTGTTACTGATCGAATGGTCAAGCTTTTTCAGACCATTTCAACCAGTAGGAGTCATTATTGCGCTAACCGGGGCTTGCTCGTACAGATGATCTACTAGTCTGAATTGGGCCGCAGCGAATGACTTGCAGATTCGCATCAACACAACACTGTACCGATTTGCCAAACTATAACTCATAAAAGATCTCTGACATACCAACTATCAAGAAAATATCGATCGCTGGAGTGGATTGCTGTTTATTTAGGAACTAGATTATCAGAGTGCCAGCTAGACTCAATGAACGGAAAATGTTTGCGAGAGATGTCCGCAGTTGGCAAAGAAGTTCAGTAATGACTTTTCGAATCGGCAGATGGGGATGCAATACTTAATGATCATTTTGAAAAAGAACGGCCGATTGCACTGTTCATACTCACCACAAAATATTGATGTAGCTGAAACTCAATGATGGTCATAACATCGGAAATAAATTGAATCCACAACTGGTGCACCATCGGACAGCAATAACGCAAGCTATCCACATTCCGTGTGTGCCTATTGTACGTGCACTAGCCAGTTACGAACGACGGACATGGGATAACCGAGTGAGCCTATTTGACACCAGTATTACTGAAATGAGGCAGACGAATGGAGATGACAGGCCGATTTTTGCCGAATGGCGAAGTGAAAGGATACCAGCCCATCTGGGAATCACACGAAGAGGTGTCGCAAGTTTTTTGTCGATTAGACAAGACCAACTTTCAGAAAGAGGACATCAGATCCGAAGATGAACTCCAGTTTTCAGTGGCATATTTCACACATAGATCGATGGAGAAAACTTCCCGGAAGGCACACAACAGATATTGTGGATGCTGCCTTCGTCAGGCATGCGCATCCATTTATTCTTAAGTCCAGCCATCTTCATTATTGTACATTGGATTGTTAAGTTAGCATTAGAATTGAAATTAATTCATTATGCGATTCTTACACGGATTTATCATCCATGTACGCCCCAAACGACTTAAATAAGATTCTAATGCCAATTTAACAAAGGAGTATACGAGCATAGTGATGGCCGGGTCAACAGACAAAGCGGTGGTATGGAATGATAAAACGTGTTGTGAACTTAGATAACTTTAGCTGGAGACATTGAAAGATGCAAAAGCGAACCGTGAACAGTAGAGATCGGGCAGTCTTTTGCTGCCGAATAAGAATGATTGAAAAAAAAGTTTGTACGGTTAGCCTGTATTTCGTGTGTTGGCCGTACCTGCCCACCTTGTATATTCGTTCTGCAGATGGCAATGTGCACCTCGATGAGAAAGAAAGCGGTCAGCTGTTTCAAGTTGAACGAATATGATAATGCATAACGGACGAGCGATAACAGCCGCAAGACCAGCTGTGTGCTTGTAGGGGAATTCTGTGGGTCGATTCATGAGCGAAACACAAGGGACAACAGAACTCAACCCAGTTTGCGCAGACGAACATCACGGAACTTCTCTTACTGGCTAAGCCGGATGCATAGTAGTACTTATCCTGTAGTTCCAAATAGTGATGATGATGACTTCGTGAATCAACAAAATTATTCACAACTGAAAGGCATGCCAATTGCTATTTGATAGAAAGGGAGTACATAAACAAGTGCATATGCATGATGTTACTATTATAGCTGAACAAAGTAACAGTATGAAATTGACCGACTGATCGATTTAGTCACCAAGTGCAAACTATCACATGAAGTTTTCTTCCAACAGAGGTCAAAATTCGGAAATAAAATTGTATTTGGACATGGCCAACGTACAAACTTTATCCAGTTGTTCAGTCAGCTTGGCAATTTCCTTTTCATGCAACTCCGTCAGGGCTGCAATATCTCCCGAGTGAGAACCAACTTCAGCCGGTTGCAAATCGAGCAACATATCATCCGTCGTGGCGGCGGCGGAGGTATTGGTGGCCACAGGATGAACGATCACGTCCGGGTTGTTTGCGATCAAGAAGGTGGACTGGTCGGTTGAATGTGGATCGGTCAGGCTCGTTTGCGTACCCACCAAACAGGTGTTACGCGGAGGCAGATCATCGACTGATAAAGCTTTCTCGTTCGACTTCAGCATCTCTCCAGTCGCGGCGGACAGGGCAGCACAACGCGGACCCAAATGGAGACCGTTCAATAGGGCCAAATGCGTTGGATGAGACGAAGAGAATGAAAATCCTGAACATGGGGAAATGGAGATAAAGGGATGTAATGTCTAAGGCTAACAAACGCATATACACTACCGAAGTACTATTTCTTTTATGTACTCTTTTATCTGAATGTGTTTCTTATTCATATATCCAAGATTGAAAAACCAATGCACTTCATTTTCAGGATAAAGATCGCGGTTATTGACAGACCACCGAAAAACCCATGAAATTTCACACTGGGAAGATATAACTTAGGCTGTTCGATTACCGTCAATCACCTTATTCGTTGCTAAATCGAGAGACTTATTGTGAGCGAAGAATACAAACCGGTCAAGGTCAAGTGGACCATGCGTCTGTCAACAAACTCCTGGTGGTAGATGAAAGCTCACTCTCGGCTGGCTCGTTACCACACTTGACTTAATATCATCTACTGTGTGGGGTCCGCCCAGGTAACGGTTTAAACCCCTTCTCCGACGATGGATATGCACCACGGATGAGGTACAATGGCAGCGAAACTCGAGTGATTTGAAACCGGCGTTCGATCCAGCAGATCAATGCCTGCCATGGAAGGGTGTGCCATCGAAATTTACGTCGCTGATCCAATCTCCCCATGCGAACAGACGGAAGCCAAGTTCACGTTTATGGAGATGTTTCCCCCGAGTTTACCACGAGAATTGATGTCCGTCAGGGTTGTCCTCACTCACCTTCCCCTTCTAACTTTGTCAGTAAGGTGGTTATGGAGATAGTCCAACGCTCATGTGGGAACAGTGGCATTGATATTTGCCCAGACAGGACCCTGTCTGACTTCGAATATGCGGACAATGTTCTCCCACTGAGTGGTGATTCGAATAAGTTTCATGTCTTTCTCGTTCGTCTAAACGATGGAGTCAGTATGTCTAGCACTCGTTTTGCACCTCCGAAATGTAAAATAATGTTGCAGAACTGAATTGGCTGGAAGCCGAACCTAGCTCCAACAAGAGAACAACTGGGTAAGATGGACGGACTTAGTCACTTGGGTAGTTATATCTCACCTAGCGGTCGCATATCAAATGAAATGTTTTCACACATACAGAAGGCGCGATTAGTATTTGCTAATTTGAGGCATCTGTCGCATCGACGTGACATCCGACTATCGATCAGGGGTCGCGTACATACAGCAGTAGTGAGGTCGTTATTGTTCTACGGTTCCGAGAGATGGGCGTTGAGAGCAGAAGATAGACGAAGGCTTTCGGTATTCGAACACCGGTGTCCTCACGTTGTGGGTAGAGTATGTTGGGACAATTTTCTGAATAGTTGAGAAGTTAGACATAAGATACTGGGTGGTAATGTCCAGTCCCTGAACAGTCCATGGGTGACCTTCTGGCATTCGAAGCTACGAAGTGATTTCCCAGCAGCGCTTCTTTGAGACGGTTCATCTGGTTGCTTGAATCTAAGTGGACTATGTTGTTTTCAGTTTGCTATTCGGGAAAAAACTTGTGTAATGTTACTCGGATGATGCCCCGTTGCAGGAGAAATACAGGTTAATTGCACTCATTTGGTTCTCCAGGATAGGTAACCATCGAATGTTGTTGCTAGCATAAGTGTAAACAGACCTACGCACGGAGCAATCGGGAATTACATTCGTGCGCGTCAGTGAACCCGAAATGAGCAATTCACTTTGGTCTAGACAATCAGTAACCTTGCATCAACGTGCTCTGGTTGTGGTTGATGCCTCACATCATTATCTACTTAAACAGAAAAATTAGCGGAGAATAATCAAAGACCAACCCAAACTCTGCAGAAGAAGAAAGACTTCAAATAAAAGAACGCCGCTGACTGCGTATATAACTATCCAAGTGACTAAATCTGTCCATCTTACCCAGCTGTTCCCTTGTTGGAGCTAGGTTCGGCTTCGAGCCAATTCAGTTCTGCAACATCATTTTGCATTTCGGAGTTGCAAAACAAGTGCTAAACATACTTACACTACCGCTCAGACGATCGACGAAGGCTATAGAAGATGGTTCTTTCAAAACACTTACGCTACAATCTTATAATATGAGAAATGCGACCCTTTGAGGAAAACCAACTATTCGAGTGTGGTCTGACTTAACGAGAAATAATTCAGTAATAGCTGACAAAAGTGCGTTCTGTTTGTTGATCAAGAACTGACATTGAGTTACTCAAAACCTTTCCACCGTATTCTACCATTATGATGGATATAGCGGTGTTCAAACATGAGACTTCTTTACACATCTGCTCCCAATGGACATTTTTCCGAGATGCACGGCGAAACTGACCGCATAGCTGCGACTGAACCCGGGCCTGGATTGGTCACCGGATGCCACGCCAAGGACAGCGCGGTCCTGATTCCTCGGCAGTGTGGAATTCTTCGCAAACGTGCAACTCATGGGAATTGGTAGACGGATATTGTTATGGATTCCAGCTACTAAACAGAAGGACGACTGGGGTTCTCTGCCAAAGCTTTTGGTCATAGTAAGAACCGGTCTGGAGGTCAACGGGGAGTGGTTGGGTGAATGTCTATCTACTTGGCTCAATTATTCATCTATTCATTTATCCGACTGAGTTGCCAGCTCAAATCAGCTCTAAACATGGACCACCAGGAGACCACTTCGTCAGACCTCTACTGACTAGCCTCTCAGGCATGACTGGATCTTCGGGTTAAGACATCTCGTATAGCTACCATTGGGTAACGGAAGCAAACAAGGTGTCACACCAAGTCAAAGATACAGCCGATTGTGAAGACTTAACGGATAATTCCTTGCAGCCGCTTAGGCGCACATTACACAAGGGAAGAATAGTGGGCAACCATAACTTGAAACCTGGATTGCCATTGCACAACAGGTCCTAATGATTCAGAGGTAGAGTAACGGGTCGGGTATCAACGTATTGTTGCCTTTAACACCATTGGGCTCAGTCCCTCTAAGCGTGCAGTGATCAGACAAGAAGAATATAGTGAGTACTCATCAAAAAAGCCCGTCCAAGTCAATGATCATCAAAATATCAGATTGTGGAAAACATACGCACACAGGTGGGTGTGAGTTGCCACGGAAGAGTGAAAATAACACGACTACAAGAATGAGACGTTTAATGGATGCATCCATCAGAGTAAACGTTATTCCAAATGTCACATCCACGTAGTCTATAGGTTCTCCAAAAAACACCCTGACTGATCCACACAGCGAGCACACGCGCGACATACTTCTTGTAAAAAGACGAGTGTACAGGTTCATCCCTTTGCGATCTTTATTTAGGCAATCAATATCGACCGGTGTGATGACTCAGGTTGGTCCTACTCGTGATCACCATCCCACTTGCGCGGGAAATCGATTGGACAATTGACCACGTTGTTTGGGGCTGAATTTCTTCGAAATCACTTGCACACACACACACACACACACACACACGAGGATTCGGCCAACCGATTGAAACCATTGGTTAGTTTATTCATAGTTCACACTGAGCGAGATTCGACTGCGCGAACTAACTCCCCCATTCTGATAGACAACTACTGGTCCAGTTTTGTGCGCTTATTTGTTTATCGACATGTGTAGCCGTACACTGTTTCTTTATCTTATACTTTATTTATTGAGATAACAATGTGCATCATTCCTCCGGAAGGGTGCTGCGGCCATGTGGGGAAGTTGACCGGCAGTGGGCGGATTCGAACCCGAGACCTTCACGCCCAAACGCCACGATCCTATCCGCTAAGCCACCGCCGACGTAACAGAGCAGATTCTAAATTTGTCTATAAAATTCATTTCACCCCAGTCTTTCCAGACATTAGAGCGTTCTGAAATGGAACGGGTTTAAGGTAAACCATTTTCTTTTATCAACGGAACGTGAATGCATATCATTTTCTTGGGGAAATTTGCCAGCGATGGAAGAATCGGAACTGACGACTTTCAAGGTTAAACGTCAACATGTGAACCGCTTGACCAAGGTGCCTACAAAACTACACAACAGATGACAATTTTGTTGACCAGAAAGGTAATACTCAAAATAAACAGTGAGTCATATTTTACATTTAATTTAAAACAAATATTGTTGTGCCACGTTAAATTAACGGAATGGAACAATAATACAACAGAGATGACGAACAGCTATTCACATAATTTACCTGCAAAAGCCAATTGTGTACCAGGATATTTTTTCAAAAAAGCCTCAGTTTCTGGGGAATGACTGTGTCGATCCGACGAGTTTCGATGATCTGCTGGTAAAGGGTCAGAGTGTTTCTGACGTGCTACGACGGGTTGAGAGAGGTCACGTGAGTGACGTTGAAACTCATCATCAGTGTCCACGGGGAAGTAGGCCGTGTCCGTTTCACTGGTCAGATTGGGCTGAAACGGAGCACGACAAGCTCGAATATTCGACCACGTCCAGTCAGCCAGCGACAAATCGGCCTCACTGACAGATCCATACTGTTCACGTGCCAAGTCTGCCCATTCCGGAGCAAACCAGGCATGATTGCGCACAGCCGTGGAACCATCGGGGCCAAAACCCAGTCGACATTCACGACTACAAAGCAGTTCTAGAAAAAGATAGTACTACTAATAAGAAAAACTATAAAAATCTGTGCTCAAGATTACATTCTGACATCCCCAAGACTGTACGAATGCCTGTCTAACAAGTTCAGAGAACAAAACTATCAGACCGCTTTAATTGGAAACCTTTACTGTCAGTCAATTTTTCGTTAAACGGGATCAATGAGCATCCTCACGACTAGACAGAACGATATTATTTGCATAACTGTATTTTTGATGTGGTTTATACTCTTCAGTCGCATTTCATCAACTCAAGATGACGCGGAAAAACTGTCAATTGATCAAATTCTCATTGGAGCAGTCAGCGAGGGCTTACAAATAACGGACGGTGGTTAGGTAAAATCGGGCTTCAGTGATTCAGAGATGGTCGCAAAGTCAAATCACAGCTTCCCTGATACCGTCGGTATTTATTGGCGATTTGTCGCCACCTAATTGATAGGCACGCCTGACGAACTGACACTTTGTATGGCTCTGCCACCAGAAGTTTCGGGATCATGAGTGCCGGTTTCACCCATCCTCCACCCCCTCAAACACATAACCAGCAATGTGGGCAATTTTGATTGAGAAAAGCCCTGAAAAAGCTTGACCTCGGTAATTAAAACTTCGGCTAATTATTAATTCCGTCGAAAACGCTGTTTATATGGTGTTTTGGAGAAGTTAAAACACCAAGCACATGTACGTATGACGCACCCACAAAGCAACTGAATAGTGAAACAGTTACGAAGTAAAATTATCACCTATTTCATGAATCTTTCTTCAAGTTCAAAGTGACGTCTGCAGTCAAATGGCGGCCACATCATGTTTGTTCCTTTCCAAATCCGATCACATGACCGCACAATCGACAATCATTGACTTCAAACGCAAAACGAAACAGGCACCAAAACCGATGTAAATGGTTAGTAGAAGCCTATTATTGAAAACGATCCGTGAATCGGCAGGAATTTTTGTGAAAAAAGTGTAATCTGGAGCTAAGCCCAAGTGACAGAAAAATATACAAACAGAGGAATGGAACGCCACCTGCGCAAATGCGAACTGTCCACTCGATCAGCTGTTTTTTCCCGTTCCTGTGTTGAGTGAATACACAAACACCCCGGTTTTCTTACGCTCAAAAAGACACGAACGCGCACTCGCACACACACATACGGGTCGGAGAAAAACAGTAACTGGTCACGTGACGTGCAGAAGCATTCGCTAATCAATAGTCAAACTTGATTCGATCCGCCACACACCACCGCTATTTCGTCGCCAATCGAACTGAAAGCAACGGGCACGCGACTCTGCTGTAGGTGAACCGTTGGGTGCTAGGGTAACTACAGTGCAAAAAAACCGGCTCGAAAATGGTAGATCGAAGTGCGAACGGGACCTCGAAAAAGTGGGGAAGAAATAGGTCCCTCGATGTTTGCTTAAAATTTGATCAGAAAAACGTTCCGATGCAGGAAGAAAGTGTTTAAAGTTATGAAGTGCAGCTGTGCATTTTGCCATTGGTTTAAAACTTGCCAAAAATTTACAACGGCTAACTGTTAAGAGCAAGGCATGATTTTTTCACGCTTTAGTTGGAAATTAAAACCACGCAAAACAGAAACAGAGCGGGAATCAAATGGGATAAAAGTGAAACGGAACAGAAAACAAGAAAAAAGAATTCCCAGAAAAATTTAGAAAAATAGTTCAGAATAACGATAATTTTTGGTATGCTGTACCGTGAAAGCACCCGGAAGATTTAAAAACAAGTAAAAAAAGCCAAGAGAAAAGAATCATCCTGAGAGGGTAGCGGTGCGAAAAAATTAGGAGAAGGTGAAGCAAATAGGATACGGGGAAGCCCCCAATCCCTACCGTCAATTTAGGCTTGGTTTAGTCACATGCTCATTCTAATGTCTGATCTTTGATCAAAAATCGGGTATACACAGCTGCAGCGAGATCAGCACCGTTAAACAACTCGGAAATACGCTCACTAGGAGTACAAGTAGGAAGACTTTCGAACGTTGAACACCTTTAGGCTGTCATGTTGGGGTCTCTTAGGTACCCTTCCAAGTGACGCTTGGAGACAACATGGGACATGGTAAAGCGCAGTTCTTGTATTTTAAATACTTCCTGTTCCATATAGTTCTTCAATTGATTTCCCAGTTGATCGTTATTATCTCCCGTTTCCCTTCTCTTCTTTGAGTAGATAATGCTGCGAGATGGCAACCAAAACCGAATCATGTAGGTGTAAAGTTAATTATTCACTCTTCGCCAAATACTCGAAACGCGCCATACACACCGCCGCCCTACGATCGTAGTCTTTTTCCACCTGAAAGGCGCGTTCGGCACAGTGGATCGGAAAGTCCTATTCAGTGCTCTACAACGCAGTGGTATACAGGCGAAGTTCGTGAACCTGTTACCAGTACTGTACCTGCATACATGGGGTTGCGTGAGGCTATATGGTAAACTGCCAAGTCCTTCTGAAATTACTATCGATTTTCGACAAGGGTTTCCCATCGCTCTATTCTTGTGCAATTTCGTCTTGGACGAGGTGATGAGAGATGCTTTGGCAAGTCTCAACAATGTAGGAATCCAACTGAAAAATACTAAGAAGCCGTGTGATCTAGATTATGCATATCACGTTGTGTGCTTATTCGAATCTGCGGAACATGCACAACGTGCACCAGAAAGACTCCCGAGGTCTGCAGCTTGGTTTAGCACTTCAAAAATTTAAAGTGCTGTTACAAGACTGGACCCGAAAGTAATACTGAATGGAGGGGAACTAACGATTGTGGACCGATTCACCTACCTTGGTAGCTCCGTGTCGACACATAGTAACTCGGGAGTGGAGGTAAATGCACAGTATCCAAGGCTCGGGCAGCTTACGCTGGACTGAAGCACTTTTGGCGTCGGCTTGATACTTCACTGAAGTTGGAAGGTTGTGTGCACTGTGCTGCAGTGCGCTCAGTTTTGTTGTACGGTTGCGAGACATGGAATATTCGCGTGGGAGATATTCGTCTGCTAGAGGTTTTCGACCACCGATGTCTACGTAGCATGACTAGGATTGGATGGAGTGACCGGGAGAGTAATACAGAGGTCAGGAATCCAGTACTAGGTGCCACTTCTGAGAATAGCTTGTTTCATCGTATGAAATTTAGCAGACTACACTGGTTGGGTCACGTGTTACATATGGCGAACACCCGTCTACCATATTGTGCCCCATTTTGCGTTCCTTCTAAGGAATGGAAGAAGCCATCTGGAGGTCAACAGATGACGTGGAAACTCGGCATGAGAAAATGTACAGCGAACTTGAGTAAAGTAGGTAAAGTCTCACGTCTTCGTGGTTCGGGTCCGAAAGATTCGTCAACTAGCTGGCTGGAGACACTGAAGGATATGACAGTGAATCGTGAACAGTGGCGATCGTGCTGTCATTTTCTATCGAATCAGAATGATTGAAAACACGTGCGTTTGTACAGTTAGACTGTGTTTCGTGTGTTGGCTGCAGCAGTATCTTATCTTTTCCCGCCTGTGTAGGTCCACTCCCTGTTCCCCTTTGATATTCACTCTGTTTATATAAACTTGTAAATCTGGGGAAAGGCAGCGGTCAGTGAGGTTTACCTTGCTGTTTAACGCTGAACAGTGAAGATAATGATGATGATGAAAGTGAATGATTTTAAAATTCAAAATGCGGTCACAAATCATAGGAACTAGGATTGACTAAGGTAAACACGAAGGCTCGCAATGTCAACAGCTTTCCCATATTCATTGAATT
>LUCM01002007.1:0-26989 GCA_008360955.1 Fasciolopsis buskii | reverse complement strand
TTGAGCTGCTTCGTCTCCTGAAGTGCGCAGTAAATATCTTGACGAGACACTAGGCGCAGTTAATTGAATCACTCTACTCTACGCGAGTCTTGAATTCGTGTTTCACTCACGCAGCAAACATCAATCGAAAGTGAGTCCACTGTCAGAGCCAAACACGCCTGTTGGCCAGTCTGCATTAAAGTGCGCACATTAAAGGAACCGGGATTCAGAGGCTGACGAGGCTTGAGAAAATGTGAGCTAACAGATTGAAAATCACCTGCTACATTATTTAACAACGATTCGTTGCTAGTATCGGGCGCGTTATCAATGGAGATATTATGGGTAGGCAGAAGGGGCAAACAGATTGGGTCGGAGACAGAAGAGAAAGGTTGAATAAAAGAGGAGGAACTCCGAGCAGTAGCATACTTATCAATACCCACCCCACTTGCGCTCGATGCAATGGGCAGCGCGGTCCTGATTATCCTGCGCGACGACCGATGCAGTATGGAATTATTTGTAGCCATGTAACCCATGAGGATTGATGGACGGGTACTGCTAGGGAGTCCAGCCGCTAAGCAGGAGAACAATTAGGGTTCTCAAACAAAGCCTTTGGTTCCTTCAAGAATCTGACCGCAACGCAGCGGAGTATACCTGAGTGGAAGCCCGTCTACTTGGATCAATTATTCTTCTACTCGTTTGTTCGACTGAGCTGCTAACTCAGATCAACCCCCGACTGGGAGGACCAGGAGACTACTTCGTCAGGCCTTTACCCACTGACCTTCCGGGCATGACTGGATCTTCGGCTTAAGATAAGCCATCCTGTATAACTCGTTGGATCATGGAGGCACGCAAGCCGTCACACCCCGTCAAGGTGTTGTCTCATTGTTCTCCTTTGAAAGCAATGGTCACGGGATAGGTCGAACTATTTTGTTATCTTTTATTTCTGTGGAGATATTCATATTAAGGTTAGCTCAAAATGAATTGGAGTTCTGTAGACACCAAAATCATCTAGGGAAAGTCAACTGAGAGGCCTCGAAACTTCCGGGATCTTTCTGATAGGGCGGTAGAGGGCAGCTTTGCTTATTAATCAGGTTTCAATATCAGCGTTTGTAATGGAACTGCGTCGCTGATCACAGGCTCTTACCATTTCCATTCGTCACACTCATGGCTGCAAGGGAACTCCTCCATCTGTGCGTCTTTCGGAAGCTTATAGTCGGATAGATTTGCCGAGTTGCTGACTCTTCCACAAGTAAGTTGGCAATTTGTGGTTAAGATACTTTGAGTTTGTGGTGACTTCTACCAAACTCTGAGGGATGAATTTCGGAATATTGATATATAACGTTTTTTTTTTGTTTTCCTGTCTAATTTCCACAGCTAGTCGACTGTGGAATAAGTAGGTGCAAAAAAAAAGAATGGGAAAATAACCGGCTTCGTCTAAGGCAACGCTCAGAAGGAAACACTGCGATGCGTCCTTGAAAGTGCATATTTTAGATGTCTTATATTCGCCTGTCCTTGTACCTTCTTCGTAAGCTTTGGTAATAAACATTTTCTTAGGATGAAATAAATGAAGAGCAATAACTGAAGTTTTTTCAATAAAACTGCTCTGGTAGTATTTTTATTTCATTTCCGAACTGGGTGCGTAAGATTACACTATTCTGTACACCAACAAAAGAAACCCCTTCGTGTACGAGCTCAATTTTGCTAATTTTGAGATTCTGCACTTGAGCCTATGAGCCTATACATGAATTTGTCAACTTTACTTTCCGAATAAACTTTTTTTGCATTACAGAGAAAGTCACAGTTTGGCGTCGAGAACTCCGTCAGGAGGAAGAGTTGAGCACCAAGCTTCAGAGGGGCTATAGACCGTGAGAAAAACGTACTAAGTCGCAGCGGTGGTTGCCGACCGTTCGGGCTCCGAGACATGTCGCAGACCGGTTGCTCTCATCCAGATTAAGTACTTTCGGTCAGTCTTGCCGGTGATTGTGCCCACGACTAGTTCCTCTACCTCCTCCTCTATTCCCGTTTCAAATTTTAGATGGAAGGACTAACGCAGCGGCTATCCGTCTAAAATTCAAACAGTGCAGTTTAGTCTGAATTGGGCTGCTTTCTGAATTCTTCACCACCTTTCTGTGGAACATTTGTATTCTCTAGCTCATCCTCCTCAGGCGTTTGATGGCTAATGAGGACTGCCCTATTTTGCTCTTTCTCCGCAACTTGTTGGTTCGAAAATTCTTTTCTTTGGTCCGATTTTCATGTTTTCTTCATGTCACTTCGCTTTACTTTGCTTTGCTAGCTGCACTGAGGACTGTCCCTCACGTCTGTTCAGCTGAAGCCGTCATCATCTCCATTCAGTTTTTACAAATTTGTGTGCCCCTAAGTTTTTCGACTCTGTTCCTAATGCATTTCTATCGGTCCTAGATTCGTGCTGCAGTTTTCTTTTCTCTTATGACCATCTTTGTGTCTATGTGTGTCTGCAGACTATTCCTTCCACTAATACTACCATCGGTCGTGTTTACACGAATTCCTCATGCATCCAAATCCGGTCATGGCATATGTCTACGAGAAAAGTTATTTGCATCCTTTAACTTAATGACACCTCTTCCTTTATCTCATGCATATCTTTTCACTGTCACTGATGATTTGGCCTTTGGTTAAATTCAAGTGAACTGTTTGCATGCCCATTCATTAATGTCTTTCGCATCTTTCCAGAACTGTCCCTGTTTTCATGACCTTCATACTCACTTCAAATGCCTTGACCGAGGAGGGGCCCACTAGCAAGCTTCCATGTTGCTTTCATTCTATGCTCATTGCTGATATCGAAGGTGCCAGAAGTTGAACTCATTTGACCACATTTCTGCCTTGTAGAGCTTAACGGTTCGGCTACCAATAAACTTTCTTGATACCATTCCATTTGTAGATGTTTTCATCCTATATTGTTTTTTAACCATTGTAACTCCTCGGTTTGATAGCAATGTCGTTTGACCCTGGCCATCCGTCCATCGGTTTCGTTGATTAGAATTTGCTGCTTCAGCCTCCTGATAGGATTATTCACAGAGGTCTGTGATGGGTTGTATAAGACTACGCGAATGCTAGTCTGATAGTACTCGATCATAATTCATGTCTATCAGTAGCTTACATTGATGGGATTGAAAATCTGGTTTAGATTCCTTATCAATGACAGTTAAGTTGCCTGCACTCAGATTCAAAATTTTACTTGTGGTTAACCAGGCACCATGTTCCTACTCTCTTACATAGAAGAAGGTTTATAACGGGAAGAAAAACGCCTTGTCCCAAGTGTGACAGTGACAAAATGTGACATCGTATTATCCAGTCCAAATAGATGTGTACCGCAGAAGCACCAGTTTCCAGTTGGTAGAAGTTTTGAGAAGTTCAGGTGATCTGCTTCCACATCGCTATGAGTCATAATTGATGCTGTCATACTCGGGCTCTGACTACGGTGTTTCTCATCTCGCTTTCTGTTTTTGTTTTTCATTGTAAGCGCCACTAGGTGAAACTGCTCTCTTGGAGATCAAGGTAGCTTTACCCAATCCGATGAAGTTCATATTGATTGTTTTCCGTCTCTTATTCACTTCTTCGTCGAGAAACCCCCCAGAATGAAGCGTCCAAGTGATAGAACAAATGTCAGAACCTTCAGATGCATGTGATGCGCAGGGATGCCTTCTGAAAACCAGCCGCTTCGCACGACGAGTAGATCACGAACAAACAAAAAGCGATCAATGTACGCTTTTCTCCCAGCCGTAATGTTTCTTCCTGTTGAACCCCGCTTCGTGGATGTGTTTGTTCAGAGAACTGGCAAGTTCTAGACTTGCCTCACAAAATGTTTCGTTAAAATCTTGAGAGAGAATTAGTCTGATAATTTTAAGTGATATTATACACCCAAGCAACCGCATGGTACACTTTAGGGAAGAAGGGATATATTATGTTGACTGAACATCAGTTAAAGCTTCATCTCGCAGGCTCCGCAGTGTCCTCTTTTCGTCATCTTTTGCGTGAGAGCATTTCAGGAGGAGGCACTTCTATGGTGCCTTTTTCCGAATTGACGGGGAAATAACTAATTTTATGACTAGATCGAGCTGAGACCGTTCGTACGTTTAAAAAATCCAGTAGGCAGAATAAGCTTCTCGATCACTAACCGTGCTGTACCGAACTTTGGTTCACCACTATGCTCATCTGTCAACCAACTTTTGACTATCCTTCAACTCCAGTTTTGGGTTCTAGGTGAAGAAAAACTTATCTGCGCGCAAGAACTTTTGCAAAATCATATTTGGGCTGCCGGTACAAAGCCGGAAGAATCGGACTGTGAAGAATCATTTTCAGACCTAATCCTGATGCGCGCTGTATCCCAGATTACGATTTTTAAAGCGACATCGGTGTTTTTCAAGATCTCACATGGCTTTAGCACCCAGATAGCGGTAAGCATACTACGTTTTGAATTAATCGCAGAAAAGGACCAACGGGTTATTTTGAATTTGGTTCCAGTTGTAAGCAACTGCCGCAAGAAATATAACAGCTAGACCTAGGAAAATGCCAGCCCCTGCTAACTCAAGTGTCGATCAAGTAACCTGCTATCAATGAGTCAGTTTTATCCCGCCCCAATATGATTATAAATCGCAGATCACAGGCAGTGTGTCAATTTTTTTCAAGTGACAGTAGTTGGACGGGGGAAAACTTAATTGTTTTGAAAGGGACTTGATACTATCTTATCATCACTGCTTATCGTTGCCCCCTGCCCCTGAAACATGGTAGCCACTTGATCTACGGTTAGATTATCTAGTTCGTCCCTTCTTTGTTGTTTTTCTTGTTTCGGCAATAATCCCAATCACCCTTCATCCGACTTTGGCCCGGAAACATCGGACTAAGAAGGACGATATACAAAAGCGGCAAACGTGCTGACCTTGGAAAGATTCATTGACGTAAAAAATGGACTCGACCTTAATTTTCTCCAGCTCCACAAATTAGGGCACACCTCGTTTTGTCCGCGTCCCTTCAGATCACATATGTCATTGCGCACCCGGGTGGTAGCTAAGGATATCTCCGATTCGGGTTATGTGTACACTGTGAGCCTACCAGTTCGTTGGGTTTGATGTTGCTTATTTGTGACACCATCCTTATGTCAGCTTGTAGGTTATTTCAGTCCCAGGTTTGAAGGACCTGTCAAATGCCGCGGAGAAATAACTTCTTTACGTCCTCGCTCTATTCCACCTATCGGTAAGCAGAATGCACTCATAAATGAATGATTTTAGACAGGCTGACAATGCGTTGCTGCGCTCGATATAAGCCAACGGACTAGTGCGGCAAGTGCATCCATGCTGCGATCGAACTCTGACACAAAGAAAGATGAAAATTATAACATGAAATACATCACCATGTGATCATATCACTCAACTCACCATAACGAAACCATGGAAGCACTGTACAGCTGTTTCATCCTGTTAGGAATCATCACAGCGCATATCACCGCGCCCGAACTGGACCGAACCCGGGACGAAACGTGTGCAGTCGAACGCCTATCCATTACGTCTACCCGGCAGGCTCTGAACGGTTGTTTGAATCCACCAACATAGGCACCTACCGTCCACGCGATTTGCACGCTTACTGTCGTTAGCTCACAACGATCGACCCCGTACTGATAGATGACTTCTCTTCAGGTAGCCTAATTACGACGAAGGCTTGGGGATATCCTAACAGAGCTGATTATCTTGTAATACATTAGTAGCTGATATCCTGAACAAGGATGAACAGCTAAACAGTGCTTCCATGGTTCTTTATGTGAGTTGAGTTGAGATATCACATGTGAATATTTCATGTAGACATCCAAATCTCCTACATAAAAAGATGAAATTCATGCATTGTTTTTCACCTTCGTTTTCAGCAAACAAACCTATACTACTCAGTTGCGCGAGTGGAGCACCGAAAGAGCTACACGATTGCAATTTAAGCCCATTCTTTTCTCTGTGCTAAGCGCCAAACCGCGAAATGTGAGCAGCAAGCGAAGTCAATTGCTGGTTGCAAAACTAACCTGCCAGAGGCAAATCCGGAGCTGTGCTCATTGTGGAACTTAACAGAAACCCCATTCAGTTTTTACTGATATTTTCACATTTGAGGATAGCCTTTACTCATTGCTGGTTATCCAGTAAAGAACAATGAATACCCTGGTGGTAGTAATCCTTTCGATACAATTTTCATTTCTGAACCATTTTTTCACAAATCCTTTTAATGATTATAGCACTATGGCGAGTAGTTTTACCTAATTGACCTAGTCTACAGTTGAGAGTTAAACAATGTGATTAGCGTTTATAATGAAAATTTAATTGATGAGAATACTCGCAGTATATCTCTGTTAAGCAGAAGGTTGCTGGTTCGATTTTGACTCATGGTATCGAATTTCGGATGCGCAAGTGGTGACTCTTCGTGCCACCTCAAGACAAATGAATCGACTATCGTCCTTACACGCCCCATTCCTCATTCGACGCATGCCAACGCATCATCTACTAGGACAGTGGTATTCCAGAGGGCATTTCAATAAACAGCATGTCGATCCAAACCATCCGTGCCCACAGATGAGTAAGTCGGAAGAATCCACGAAATTATATTAACCTTCCTAGGACAACCATCGTGCCACAGCTTGGATACAGGCCAAACCCAACTGTACAGCACACAAGGCGACCAAATGAGCCCGCCAGATTAGACAGTCTGTTAGCTATTTCAACCTGGAAAACCAGAGAAGGTATTTTGCAGGGTGGTAAATGAGACGATATTTAAGCTGACATCAATCCATTCTATCGATTAACGCCACTAACCCCGCTACAAAGTTGACTGCATCACAAGCCACTGACAGTAGAAACGGTGACCCACCAGTGAGTACGCCATTTTTCAGACAGGGATTGTACATGAAGTTGTCCAGTGGATGTTATTGTTTGTGTTGAAACGTAAGGGGGAAGGCAAATATTCTGATGATGACGATGGGTTTGCAATTCAGTGTTCCAAATATAAGAAGCAATTTTCTTCGGAAATGTTGGATTTCGTCGGCGACCATGGTCGACTACTGAAGTGCGGTGTACCTTCGGTTCGCTTGTTTGCAGTGATTAACGTAAAAGCCACACTGAAGTTAGGGTGTACATGTCACTTTTTGTTTGACATGGTTTACATTCGTGTCATGCGAAGCAATTTGCTTATCGCACGATCTCTGGATATTTGTGGTTGATGGAATTTGGCTAGGCCCTTTGGTTGGTTTAGGGACCACATTTAAAACTGATTCACACAAAGGCATTTTACACCCTTTTTTGTTGCCGTTGGCCGACATAGCTAAATGTTACACTCGGTGGCGTTCTTTATTTCGATATACTTCTGCCTCTCTGTGATCCCACTCTTAAGACCTTGTGCTGTTTCTTTCACATTTAATCGGACCTGCAAGGTAATAATCAGAATCGGAACATGCTCTTGGGAGACTTCCGGAATGCAACTCGAAATTTGTCTTCTTCCGGATACAGAAGCGGCTATTGGCAAAATCTTCTCGGTCGATAGAATAAAGATTACTCGAGCTAACAGCCAGATGCAAGCAATATTTTATTTACTATGATTACGAAACAGCGCCGATGAGATAACACACACGCAGGCATATCACGGCAGAGAAATACCAAGTGGTCGGAACTATTCGGAAGCGCAGCACAAGCGAAGAACATACATATTTCGTGTATCATAAAACAAAAACAACCGAGAAAATGTCACAAAATTTATATCGAGTGTCAAAACAGATCTTAGCGAGAATAGTGGGTGTTACCATAGACTACTAACATACATGAAAACTGAGGTGAATTAAACTGACTTGTTCGAAGACCAGATGCAGGAAATTTAATGCATATCCTAGCTCGACGTTAGTGGCGATGCGACGTTACTCGAGAAGTCCAACATCACCAGACACGCCGGAGGATAAACTGAAACGGAAGTTAAATATGTCGAGTCCCCGGACGAGTGCGAATGTGCAGTGCATTCGAGTGTTTTCGTCGCCAGTTACGCTTACCATTTCGGCCCCAGTAAATTTTCTCACTTAGATATAACACTTTTATTCCTGTCGGGAGGCCGTTTAACTTGGCTGCCGCCAAAAGTGCGAAGAATCAGGCTTATCTAACCATAGTTGCATGCGGTTCACTCAACTTAACTTACCCAGTATTGCGTGATCGCTGTTGTCAACTTCTCATCGTGTGGCTTCGGTGCTCACACGCAACCTAGCTTCTCTCACATCGATTTTTGTGAACATTGGTGCGTAAATCAAGCTCAGTATTCAGAGAGCAAAGAAAGCTGCTTCAGGTTCACCCAAATGAGATACCCTTGTTTCTGGTGTCGTCCAGTCAAATAGAGTAAGTTAACGCTAGATGACTGAATTAGACTACACGATCATGTGTTCAAACCGAGGTCTGCACTCAGTTCACAGATAATGGACTGATGTTCCACTCACGGCTGTCCTGGCAACCTTGATGATCATTCCTTTTGGGCTAGACTTTGACAAAGTTGGCGGAGTCGAGCCTCGTGGCCAACGGTATCGGCACTGCCAACGAGTATGTTGTTGATATATGGGCGAACAAACAGTAAGCCGCGCTTGACGCTGTCAATAGACTTTTGTGACGCATCGAGTAGATTAAATGGCATACGTAGGATTTTGAGCAATCCGATAGGTGTTGCTGACGATGTTTTGGGATGTTCTATTCAGCAAAAGAAATTTGATGGCATGGCGGTACAGGCCAATTTCATTGAAAATGGTGGCGACCGCATGACTGTGTGTAGTGTTGTGGATGAGAGGGACAGTATATTGTCTCGGAACGATGGTCTGATTAAGGCTGCCTTAGTCGCCTCAAGGACTCTAGTTGTTTGGGGACTTCTTTGGTACAGTGGGCTATGACGATGCCTAAGGACTGTGGAATGGACGAAGGATGCCCAGCTCCAACATACTATGTAACCCGCAGCACACAATGTCGAGCCCGTCATGTTGATGTGGTGCTTGATGTTGTAATGCACTTCATGTCAGTGATCCGCAGGTAGTGCCAAGGGATATGAATTTAGCCAGAAAAGTATCATAATATACACTAAGATATGATGGTAGGATTGCGGATCGTACAACCTTGGCCACGCCCAAGGAGGCAACAGAAAATTAAGATTCACGGGTCAGTTAATTTTAGAGATGCTAGACTTAATGGCAGATAAACATTTTGCGGAAGACTGAGACCTATGATAGGTTGAGAGATTTCAGCAACGATGAAAAACGAAGCTAACGTAAGTCTAACGTGAGTGGTTTCATTACTTTTTAAGGATGCTGCGTCATTTAGCATCCTGGAGCCTTGTAGCTCCAACGAGCACACGATCAGGACTATTAGGAGGAATAGCGCTTCTCGGAGCTCCAGTATACGGCAGGACTTTCCCCTCAGAGGTACGGTCTTTGATGAATGAAAAACAGCAGAGCCAAAATGTGCTGCCACACCCATTTATTAGCATCTGAAGTTTCCCTGATCCTTAATGAACGCTAATGTAGTCAAAAAAGCTCACGGAGAAAATCACGAAAATCTGGCTCTGGGTTTAAAAATAATCAGCATGGTTCTAGTTTTAGCATCCAGAATAGTCACTGCTAAGTAGCAGCTTCCAGGCACCGATAAAGCATGCATGCTCGAAAATGTGCCCCTAGGGCTTTGAAGTCCCTGCCGAGGAAACGCATTTCTGGTGTGATTCAAGCGCACAATGCCATGTGAATCTACAGAAAATTCAGGCTTGCCAACTGATTCTTGTCAAATAGCTCTAAGAGACGAGAAAAAAGAGATAGCAATGGGGTCTCCGCGGAATTAAAATTATCTCGTAAGAACTATATTAAAAACCATTGATAATCCCCTGGCTTCCGCGAAACTAACTACTTATACTTCATTAACTGTCTCTCGAAACATTTAGTTTATTGCAGTCCAGAGGAAATCGCTGGCAAATGCGGTGGTTTCACTGATGATGACGATCATTGTTTTATCCCAATTTCAAATTCCCTATCCATTTTAACACTGTAATCGTTTTATCGTATTTTTGATAATTATACCTAAAACCAAAAACTGTTCCCAGTGTGAAAACGGTCGATGGGTATTTATTAGTCACATCCTTTAGATGGCCAGTGGTCTTCAATTCTTTGCAGTCGTTATCCTGCTGGATGATGAAAACGAAGATGTATGTATAATAAGTTGAGGCTTACACCGGACGAAAGTGAGGCATACATCCCGAATTTCGACAGGAACGGTTCCACCGTAGGGTGAGAACTCGTGCACCTGTTCCGCCAATGATTCCTATCTGGACAACCAAAGCGCTGATATACACAATTAAGTCGTCATTTTTGCGTAATTCATTTCCAAACTTTGTATGACGAGGCCCGGGGCACTCAAAAGCAGGCCAAGGATGACACACTTTCGTCCGGTGATGGAACAGTAACTGTGGGACTGTCTGTCAAAAGAATACCGTAAGCCATTATTAGACTAATAACAATACGATCAGGAGACGAAAGTGAAACTTCTTTTCACAAAACGAGTCACCGCCTAGACGATATGTCTGTACTCCATCAATATCGAATGGTGCGGATTATTATATTTGCATCATTTTTGTGTTAACAGGTTAACAGGTTTACTAATAAATCATTTGCTTCGCATAGCTACGCCGAAATCACCTACCATCATGGATCCAGCCGATTCTCACACACGCGAATGGAGGCAATCTCAGGGACCACTACATCCTCCTGAACATCGGTGTAAGTAATATTTCTGTTAGCCTTATTAAGACATGGCTTATGCTTCAATTTCTCCCTCCACTTTGCATCTAATTTCCATGCCGCAAACGAAGCCTCAACACACAACAAGAATTCCACCGAGTGTATGCGGGCTATCAGGAAATCGTCGTATGTTGTGCTAATTGCGTCATCGTTTATATCGTTAGTGTCAGAGATGGACGTAATGTACGCGAATATCATGCGACAGCTAAGTACAATGAGCAGCACTTTCATCGTTTAGACTGCTCCGTTCACCCCGGAAGCCTCTTGACCACTTCCCCGTTATCAACTTTGGAAGCTCTGAGATAACTCTATCTGACATTTGTGCATTGTGGGAAACGTCAGCAGCCAGAAAGCACTATTTGGCAATTGTAAAATATAGGGGTTCATCCTCTCAACTATCTACCGTGACACTGCTCCTCGTTATGCGCGTCAAGTCGTGACTAGATTACTAGCTGCCGAAATAACCCGTGAGGTGAAGTACTCTGGAGCGCTCAGCAAAATGGCGCTGCGAACAAAGAAAAAACAAGCAGGCGGTCGTTGATGGGTCCCAGTAACGTCTATGTGAACCTAACAGTACAATACAAGCTGTGCTTCGGCGGGAAACTTCGAAAATTCTACTGCCTTAGTCGTAGAAGTGACTACTTTGCGTAGTTGAAAGACACAATGAATAATATCCGGAGATCATCCGCACCTGTAATACACCAAGCTTAACTGAGAACTCCAGTTTTTATAGGACTGTACTGAGGAAACCCAAGACGTGGATGTAGACACCGTTAACGGTTTGTAGCAAAACTGGTTCAGCTGCTGTTGTTTAAAAATAAATTTTCTATTTATCGATTTGCGCTATTTCTGCACATTTCTGGACATTATTGTTCTTGGGAAAGTACCGCAAGAGAATGCTCGTTTTTTCTTGGCTCTTTAACATCCGTCCACGAATGCACTGGAGAGGTTTTCTCGCCATAAGGATATCTGTCTGTAAGTGCTTCTCACCTTGCTGACTGATGCTCCTTATTTAGGTAGATCATGTGGAAACATACTGTGCCCATGCAAAAAATATCAAAAATCCCAGAAACATGGGCATTATTCGTTGATACCGTTCCATTTTACGGAGAGAATCCAAGTCTTGTACATTTTACACTTTACCGACGACAAAGATTTTTCTTACTACGTGCCATTCCTTTCACCATTCATATAGGGCTAGACAGCAGGCAGCGAGCTAGAAACGGTCACGCACGTGCAACTGCGCGCGCAGCTTCGTAAGCTTTAAGTCGACTTATCCGATGCGATATGATGGGTTGTTTGCTGCGTCGTCACTGCCTTTCTGGGCCACGTGACCGTGATTTCATTCGCCTTCATGACAAGATGAATCTCTGCCCCTTGGCAGAAACTGATACTGCCTTGGCTATTCATCGCTCTAATTAGGTGTTCCTCCCCAACTGGCTGAACATTTCTACTGAAAATTCCATTTCACCATGACCACAGACACATTTCGAAAAGATTTTCGGTGCACAGAAAATGAAGATATCCTTTTACTACAGGTACTCACATGCTCCAGCTATTGTTACCGCGGCGGCCTAGGTTTGACCCGAGGCACACCAATAGGCATGAATTGCTGTCCAGGTCCACGCGTTAGGTGCTTTAGACATCCGCAGTAAGTGGGCTTAAGATGCATGTGGGCAAGCCGGAATGTGAAGACAGTTTCATATATGCAAAAGCATAGAAATATCAAGGTCATTAAGAGTGTTTCCTACAGAGAAAGAAGTTTAAATTTGGCATGGCTAGCGTTCCAAGATCATAGAAACCATGGTCAAATTTCAGGACACCCTAGAGCCTTATCCGAGTGCTCACTGGACAGAACGTTAGAAATTACTAGCATAGCAACACAAAGCGCAACCAAGTGTGAGGTGCTTTTTGAGAAAACTGTAGCCTCGGCGACCACATGAGAAAACACGTCAGAAGTTGCATGTAAAGAATGCATAGGGATCTCCGAAACCTGATGGAGTAGAAACATGGCAACTGAGGTATTCCTGTTCTAGAGGGTTCTGTGTCTATAGGCCGGACAGACAGTATTGGTTTGCTGGTTTAACGCTTCCAGGAACAGAGGAATTTAGAAGGTCCATCGGCGTCAAATGTACGGACACTCCTGTCGGGTGAAGTTGTCGATCTTGGACAGGGTAGCAGACGTTTCATTTCATTCTGGATTCAAGAGTTGGCAAGGAAGTGCCTTTTTTTCATTTTATTGCATTTTGCAACTTACTGGATCCCTGTGTTTTGGCAGCTGAAAGGATGACAACATATTCGGCGTAGTTCCAGTTGTCTTCTATCCGGTGACATACAGCGTTGCAACAAGACGAATGTCTTCCTATCCGTTACTACTCTACAAAACCAACTGAAGGAGAAAACAGAAAAGTGAAGACGAGAAAATGGAAGTGTTTCTATGAGCCAATTTTACCTAGTCATCTGTCCCGTCAGGCCCTCGGCTCCACACCTAATCTAGTGTATCTCTGAAATCGTCCACCAAATTTCCTCCGACTTATTCTCTTTGGAACAAATTCTATCTCAACAAAGTAATGGTACCATGTACCTGTTTTAAACCGCTCCCTTATATGGCCCTGCCTTCTGATCCTGGGGTTGTCTTAACTCGAACAAATCTCTGTAACCAGTATATTTCATTAGATCCATCAGTATTTCGAAAACGTCTTTGCGATAGCCCCATTTCATCATCGATCTATGACGATAAAATCCAGCTCCTGAAGCTACTGGCAGTATATTAGCTCCTTATAAGCTGTCAGAGACCACTTGAATCTGCACTTTGGCTGTTACCGTACCTTTATTCCTTTAAATAAATACGCCTCCGCTTGTATCGGATACTCCAGAGACGGTGTGACGGAAGCCCTATAAAGCCGGATTAAGCTTTCCGGTTTTCTGGAGTTCAGTTGCACTTTTAGTCTCAGTGTGACCCCACTTGTCATCTGCACTGCATGTAGATATTAAAGTTCACACCAGTAGTCACCCCTTGGTCTCCAACTCGTATGGTTCTCTGTCGTACTGTCCGGTTATCTTCGTGGCCCCGCAGCTGTTGGACCGCGGTTCATTCCATTGTCAGATTATGGCATTCATCCAAATTGAGAGACGAACCTCACAACAATGATAATTTTTGTACTACTTTGGGTTCGCTTCCTTCTCTCGTTTCTGACCGGCTTGGGCTTTAATCCATCATGATATCTACCCTGTACTTGGGCACCTCCTAAAAGCCCATTGTCATTTATTTCAAGGGTTTCTGCACACGGCTTGTCCAACAAACTAAAAGCTCGTTTGTTTTACTCTGTTTCATTGGTTCTATTACTTCAGCTGTTTATATTTTCTCCCTATTCCTGAATTCCCGTGATCGTTCCCACTTCAGTCCACTTACCTTCCCATGTCCCTTAATCTTCTCACCTATACCCCCCCACGAATTTCTGCTGTATTTTTGAGTTGTCACTAGTCGCCGCAACTTAAGCTGGAATTCTGTTACTTTATGGCCGTCCCTACTCATGGTCTCTGTCATTCTGATCCGTTGTTGTTGCAAGATCAAGAAGTAATTGCTGCTGCCCAGGTATCCATCGGTTTCCTACGGCGTTCTGACATCCCGCATGACAAACAGCTTTCGGCCTTGGTCTGCAACGGCTGTCTTATATTCTACGTGGTCCTCGTCATTAGTTAGTCCAGTTTCTCAGCCTCGGTTATTGGATACTTTCGACCCTCCCGCGGCCACTGTAACCCCCTACTGCCGGTATGTTTACGGTGCCCAGTCTCCCTTTTAGTGAACCTGATCTGCCCCTTTGATAAGTCCAGCATCTCATCTTCAATTTCGCTGCGGAATTAGCTTCCTTCTCGCTCACTCTTGATTTTATTCACGTTTTTAATGATTAATATGTCTATTATACTAGTTCCCACCTAGAACTCTGTTCGTTTTTTGCTCTCGGACGCAGCATTTATGTAGGCCAGGACAATCTCCGTCCCCATCATCATCCTCGTTTGATTTAACCGTGGGATCTAACTCGTGCTCAGACCCTAGTCTCAAGCAAGCCGACCGTTTTTATTACCATCAGGTTGTCATTGTTTTTCTCCATGCTTACGACCTAGCAAATAACTTTTCCGTCTGTCGTCTTATGCAAATTTTATTCATTGTCCGTTCCACGTGTTCTTCTCAAGTCTCTTGCCTTTCCCAGTGATATACAGTTAGAATTCCATTTCGTTTCCAGCATACTTCCTTCTCATCCGTCAAAAAGCTCCATGCTGAGACCAGGAATGGGAAGATCCAGCTCTAAATCAACTGGCTAATTTGGCGGGTCACACATGCCAGATGATATTCTTGATTGATGTTAATTAATCGAATGTGGACCTGTATGATTTGTAGGTTCCCGCGCCGAATTCGGTGAAGGATTAATCGGATTAACGTTTTCGTTTTCTGTCTACAGCATGTTCACAAAATACCCGGACGGCTAGCAGATATAATGATTTCATTCTAGCGCATAGGAAATAGACCAGCTCGAAGGCAAGTGGCCTCCGCAAGGGACTGAACATGGAGTGTTAAAGTTTGGAGTCAAAGGAAAACCTCCAACTATTCCACACAAATTTGTCGGAATTGTTACAGGGCCGATGGTGGAGATTTAGCTTGTCGTAGCGACCATCCAATATTTATCCATTGGAAATAGCTCCCCCAAGAAGCATTGGGTCATCATCAAAAGATATCCATTGAACTTTGCGAAAGCGTTTTACCTGCCAAGATCAGTGCAAGTTTCGCATCCCTTACCGGCGGACTAAGTCTGTAATAAAGGCCCAAACAACACGCCGCTGGATATGGAGGTGTTTTTAGGACGTCAGTGAGAACATCCGATGCTTGTGTTGTCTACAAACCACTAAATAGGCCTCGATGAAGCAAGGCAACTATCGAGAAGAACACAAAAGCAAGCTTTGAAGTAGCGCACAATATTGCCCTTAGATGTATTCCAACTAGATACAACATGAGGACATTTTCTGGGTAGCTTTACGACGGTTGAGTTTTCAGCACAAAGGAAAAATCTAAGGTGTTAAAATTTTGGGACAGGTAAAAAGGGGGAAAACGGAGCACATTCATCATTTCTGACCTTCAGTCTGTCTCGATTGCGGCATTCGCGGTTAAACAGTAATTCAAGCCGAAATTGGTCGTGCTTTGGCTGAATAAGGTTATCTTGACACCCATGGCACCCCATTTTTGATGCGCCGTCCCGACAGTTTAACCACTCGTGGAGTCGGCAACGTTACTCTTAGATCAAACCACAAAACTGATATACCTCGTGCACGCACGGGGAATGCAGGTGTGTGGAGTCAAGTGGTGGGTCGCTAAGCATGCCTCCGGTAGCAGCTAAGGCACTTTGGCGAACAATCAGAAATGTACAGTCTAGATGATTTAACTACTACTGTATTGCTGGAAAGCGACAAAGAAGGTTTGCTAGAAATACATCCGACCTAAGAAATATATCCTCCCGGGGTTGAGACCCTCCAAATCTGGATGATGTTCTCAAAAGGCATGATAATGGGGCGGGGCATCGAAGTTCAATAGTCAGAGTTCCGGTGGGCTTTTTATTCAGTCAGCTCTAGACTCTGTTCCCAATCAATGTACTTTGTGAAGACAGATAGAAAATTGTCAAACTGGATAAAAAGCTGCATATAGGTCAGAAAATTTGACGACCGAGTACAGCATGAGCTTCGGTAGCCTTGTCCGGATAAATGGGTTAACTGCGTGGGATATAACATCCACAATTTGGTAGTGCTAGTTAGTTCCCGTAGAGCCGCCTTGCGTTGCTTTCCTTCATTTCAGATAGCTACACTGGATGTTTAGGAGGTGTATTACCCGAACGTCAGACCATGTTGCGAAGAGGCTGCGTTACACCGCCCCTCTCAGTGAGTTGTCACCCCTGTTGATTTTTTAGTCAACTAGGGTGATTTTTGGCATTCATAACAGTTTTAGAGGTTTTATCTAGTCAACATTCTGCTAATTTTCTGCCTAAGATTTAATTGTGACACTCAGGTGCGACGCGGCGTTCTGTTAAACGCCGTTATATTGTACACCGTCAGCGCCATTGACCTATTTATCTAGTTTTACGAGTAACTTCACCCAGCGAACTATCTCCCCCTTGTCCCGTTCACCAGCCTCTGCTCTTATCGACACCGCCTTGTAGCCCAAAATTAAGGTGACACTTGGTCTGTTTGACAGTTTTGCCTTATCATCGCATTTCCGTAGTTGTCGATCATTCTTCTTTGCGGCCCTCGGATTTAGCTTGGTTTTATAGCTTCTATTTAAAATCTATTACTTAAAACTTTATTAATGACTATAGACCGCCTCTCCTTCACAAAATTATCGGAGTTTTTTGTTAAGTATTAGTTTTAGACTGTATTTGGACTAACCTTTGACTGACATGACATCATACTATTGGTGTCACAGTCTCAATTTAGACACCATCTCATTAAATCGACCAAAGACTCCTGGCCCAGTTTAATCTCCATGATTTGACACAACCATTGGCATCTCTAAGTATTGCACGACTATACAGCTGTACATATCAAACCTCTGTGGAAATGGCAATCATCTAGGCGTATCAAGATCATGGCTGCTTGATGCACCGCGTCCATACCTTCACAGCCCACCTGCAGGCCTCCACCGTGCGCTGTTACTGTCACAGACTTGGTCGTGGGGACCAATGAAAAAGTACGAATATTATAACCAGCGATTCACGAGATAAACAACAAAATCTTACTGGTGGAACCAGTGTTCATAAAGCTGCTTCCTCTCACCATCCTAACTAGATTCCTATAGCGCATGTGTCTGCCCCTACTGTGGCAAACGCCAAAAGGTCGCATGATCTGACCAAACGTCACGTAACTTTATCTAATCAGGCCAGCGAAACAGCTATTGAGCAAAATATCCTGATCATCACGTGACACACCTTGAGCAAACAAGACATTGTTATGTGCTCCAAGACATGGCTATTTTCTGGATGCAATCAAAGCAGTCACACTATGCAGATCAGGGAACGAAGCCCACTTGACAGTTTAGCAAGAAAGCAAACAGCATCCGCAAGCTGCATCATCAAAAATGCAATTAAACTATCTAAGTTGATCTCCGACGAGTTGTCCGTCTGCCCAGGTATTTACTAGGACAAACCGTTGTTTCTCGATCGCCATAATCATAACACAGTAAATGCAAAAGACAAAACTGCTGCGCTACATGAGCTTTCACGTGTCTAAGCCCCTTTAACGTCCCAGTTACTAGACGCACACCGTCTCCATGGTATGTAACAAGCGGCCCTAAAGCCGCGAGCTCATGTCGCCCGTAAATGTGCATATGGCTTAATCCAAGCTACCATGAAACAAGATGCAAAGCCGGAAGAGTGTAGATTAACCACAGAATCAGCTACTCCTATGAATAGATGGCTGGCTGAGGCTCATATATATGTATATAAATGTGTTTGATGCTTATAATTGTTTGCTCGCCATGGCCTAGGCCAGATATAATCGGCAATTTGTGGCAACAGCGAGACTTTGGGGACCGTCCTTTGTTAACTTAAAGTTTTATGTGCTAGTGTATGAGTAACATAGGGAGTTCTTAAGGATCACTTCCAAAGTTCGGTCACATTTACCGCTCAGTCAAACTCCGACATTTGGATGAACGTATAATATTCCCCACGTGTCATTCTGTTAAAGGATAACTTAACGAGCTGGCTCCGGATTAACATATGCCCAGTAGCTTCCAGCCAATATTCCTAGATCAAACGTGTAGTAAAAATGGTGATTTTTGATGTTATTTTAGAAAAATCCAGGATATTTTAAACAAAATTTCAACTCTATGCTGTAGATTCGTACATAGAATGTATCTTATGTTGGCCAAGGTTAAACCTGACTTATTCCCTGTATCTATACCAAAATTGCGAGCTGTTTTGGTCATGAAGTGAAATGAAATGAAACCGTTCGGCGTCCTGCAGCCTTCAACGCTCAGCAGACCTGTTTAATGCCCATGCTTCCAAGCCTCGCGCGGCAGACTATGTTTATCACGCAATACTCTGATTCGTCATGGCGACCCTGTAAGTGCATTATTATTGACACCTACCTATCCGGATATTATACTACGCTACGCCAACGCCAAATATATGCGCCCGCTGAACTTTGTAATGACGGTATCCCTGACTTCAGTTCCGCCGACCTTCACTGCATGGTAATTTTCATACACAAGCGTAGAGCCCGAGTGAGTTTAAGTAACAGGTCTGAGATCCTCTTAGCGCTGCAGCTACTGCCACACAATATCCCAGCCAAGTGGATTACAGAAAACGTTTAAACCTTTGACCTCATCAGTACAGTTAGATGTCCATAAATTTAACCCTGAGCCACGTGCACAAGTAGGTGTCCGTGAGTACGGGCCTAGGAAGTAAATACGAGCAACCATGGATAAAAAAGTGCTGGTTGATGGAGAGTGCTGCAACCAATGGGAATATCCACGGATTCCCTTGATGGATTAGGTAATGGGGCATTTGCTGCTGACTCATCGTGTCCATTACCTGGATCTTATTTCATCGGATCTCTGGTGAAATCTCACTGATCAGGTCAATCAAAAATCTGAGCACTACCGCCCAAAACGAAGATGATGAATTTGCAGAGACAAAGTTAACTTGCAGAATAGTCAATCAGTTAATGTTGATCACGGAACTGTTTTTCACGTTAAGTAGGAATGGAAGATAAGATCGACTGTAGATCGGCGGTAAGAAGTCGTAGCAGACGTCTTCTCTTTTCTCCCTTATAAAACACAGGAATGCCTTTAAACAAGTACCAGTTGTAAGCAAATTATTGAGCAAATTCGGTAGCCCTCCGATTTACAATTAACGGCGCATTCTGCAGTTTTGGATCATGGCTGCAGTCAAACTTCCACTTACTTCTGCGAGATAATGGAGGTGGGCATCAATTTTCGACAAACAAACGTAGATCATTGCGAAGGCGGGCTTTCGTGTATGCACAAAGCCACTGGATCAGGCAGATTGCTCGTACCCTTTTGAGAATAGTGTTGGTGTTTCAAAGACAGAATTGAAATTTACTTGAGATCTAGCTATAAAAAGACGAGAAGCCCTTGGATTGGTGCAAGATTATGATTCCATCAACTAACATGAGGGATGCTTGGCCCCAACGGGATGAGCACAGAGGCTTATTTTGTAACTACCCACGTCCGACTGCCACAGAAGGATTTACCTCTTCGATTGTCTAGTTCTCGAGAAAATCTTTCTCGCAGGCTTCGTGCTGTTTTTCAACCCGGTCATTTATATTGGCCACAAACCAACAGGAGCATAAGCACGTCTTTCGAAATCCCATGGTGGCTGCCTTTATCTCTCCACTGCCCGCCTCCAATTCCGCGACTGAAAAGCAGGTCCACTGTGCTCTTCTATGCACTCTGTTCGTCCCGAACTAGATCCTGCTTTCCGATTTCCGGAATTGATCTACGCATCTTCCTTGACTGGCGGTGCTCTTGTTCCACTCCCGCTGCCGTCGCCTGATCAGTTTGGAGAATTTGTGTTTCAATATGAGCATTGTTCCTACCTCATCGCGATCGAATTTACTCCTACCCAAACATCCGCTAAAGTTTCCTTTCGCTTGGACAGAACTACAGTTATACAAAACGAATTCCTCAATAAAGCAAAAAATGCATATTTCCAGGTTAACAGAGTACTTTTAAATGTACTCACCTGCCGAAATACCTATTATGCCGTCACTGAGTACTAACGCACACTCTCCACTCAAAAAACACCGGTTATACCCCTTGTCATTTGCCCTCGGATGCATGCTCATACCTGTGTGATCCGCATTTTAGACTCATGGCTGAACTCACGCGTTGCGGATCTCCAAACATCTATCCAAGACTTTGATTTGTGCCGGCAGAATGGACGACCCAACGTTAAGAAGGCGATTGGTGTAGACAAATATATAATTTCCTCTTGGTTAAGCAAGTCTCGACCAGTTCAATCATATTCGTTTTCTGCTGTTGACTGCATAGCTAATCAGTGTCATCCTAAGGTTTATCGGCATAGGATCACACATATAATAAACTTGTGCTTATCCGTTGATTGCAAACAAGCTTATATTTCGTCTTTTTCCATTCTTTCCTGGGTTTCCCGGTCCCCTTGCTGAATGATAACATACGCATAATCGTAGATGATTTCAATCACACTTTGAATTGACTGATCTATCAATTTCCCTAGACAGACGTTACTCTACCTTGAATAAAGTTAATACTAACCATCCCGAAATGTTAGGCCCTAAACTACGTGCTCCAGATTAAACCGGTAATGATTGTCCTTTGATAACAAAGTCCAAATATTAGTCCCGGAATGCTTTTCAATTCTTCACGGAGGCTAACCCAATCAAAATACATCCAATCAACGTATCAGTTTCTTTCGTCCCCTGAAAACACACACACTGAAGACCTTACGGAGGTAAAAGGAAATATTTCCATAACGTTAAACTTCATTCGTGATCACTATCAAAGGAAATAAAGCATAACGACTGAGCTTATGCAAGCAAATTTTTACCAGCCGCAATTGTAGAAGCTGCGGGAAATGAATCTAGTTTTAATGTGAAAAAAGTAATAAGATGCATGCAAAATGTAGAATATATAAAGCGGGCCTTTATTTATCCACTTAATGACTCTACATTTCTGTGGTTCCCGAATGAACGCGTCAACATATTTTTCTGAGGAAAAGTGTTCAAGCTCCCTAACTTGACCAAAATTACCGAAGATATAGGTCACAATGATGTCTACACTTCTGTGCTATTATGCAACTTTACTCACAGATGCATTTACTTCCCTTCTTGGTACTTATATATGCATACTTTCCATGTCGGATTGATGTAGACCGGTCATTATTGTACCCATCCCCAAATCTAATGACTCAAATATTCCAGCTAACTTTTATATCCTATCGCCCTAACATCGTGCGATCTTTTATTAACGAATTTCCATCTTTGGGTCGTCTAAATTCTTTTTTGGTGTACCCGATGAGCCCACTCAGTTCGCCTTTATACTAGGCAGATTCAGATTTAAAGTTGTTGCTTTTATGGTTCACAACAATACAAAATCACGGATGCTTCCGGAGAGTCTGTTTGATGCGCTTTCTTAAATTTTCCCTTTCCAATTAACTTTTCTCTGTGGTCTTAACTTCTTTGCAAACTGGAAATGTTTGGCTGTCTCAGTCGGTTCCTGGCATGACTATCAGATTAGGTGACCCGCTGAACTCGATGAACAAGCCTGGGAAAAAGAATTCTGCTTTCTCTGTTAAATACTTCTTCAAGGAGCTGTCCTTTCTTATTTTTTTGAACATATATCAAAAACCTACACGATAGTACCCTTGATTGATTATTCCAGTATGCCGATGACGTTTCCCTGAAACTGAAAGTTAACTAGACTTTCCTAACAGCTGATCTCCGGTTCTACTTGTTCTGGAATAAATCTTATATTTTTAATATGTCGAATGACCGTTTACGTTTTCACGGTCTTCTTATCCGACTAACCCTCCTTCTATCGGAGACAAACTATTAACCATGGTACACTTCGCCGGGCACTTATGAATTAATATTGATAAAGACCTAAGATCGTCTTCTCACATTTCCGTCTCCCTAAAAAATCTTAGAAGACCATCATTTCGCATGCAAGGTCCCCGAAATTTCGTGGTTAAACAAAACACTCCGCTAGCTGCCTACCACTGTGTAGTTCCTGCTCTCCTCCATCGTTTTCCTGTCACTTCTTACCGTTTACTAAGGGCAGAATTCAGATTCCTTCCTCTTGGTTTGTCGATTGTTAGTGATTCCTTTTGCGCAACACAGAAAAAATGTGACATGCAGTAATCATCGTGTGAAGAAGTTGCACTTAAAATTCTTTTGGATCCGGCCCACACCTGGCAAAAAGGCCGCTTTAAAAGCCGTTCTCACACTACCTAGCTTGAATCCTCACCAGTCGGCGACAATTAGTGACTGATTTTCTCAAAAACTTACGTGAATTTTAAATGCTTTATTCTTCGCTGCAGTTTTCCAAATTCGTTACCATAAAGAGGTGGCGATCGCATCCATTTTAACTGTAATGCAGACAAATGTGTGCGAAAAGTTCAAACAGTACAATACTATGAAACATCGTTTGATTAATTTATATCTCTGTTGCCACTACTTATTTAGAATGCTTTTTGAGTTTTTTCCATCGAGGGCAGCCATACTTTCAGGCAGTTCCCATTTATTGCTTTACTTTATTGTTTTGTTGTCCACTTTAGCTGGTCATTATCGTTTGTTGAGATCTTGCTGATTGTTTGCTGTCGCACGCAAGAAAATACCTTTTTGGAGCGATTAAAGAGGCTGGGATTGTCCCTAATACTTGGAAACGGAAAGAGGAAATTTTCTACGATATTTTATGGAATTGCATTATTGGAAGCCTCCTGCAAAATAGTGATGTGTGCCGTGGGATTTCTTGAATATTTTTAAACATTACGCGTCAAACACTATCATGTGTCTTAACTTCAGATGTTACATCCTTCTTCACGTTGACCACCCCTACTTAATTTCTCTACAAAAAAGCTCCGAAGGTACAACGCTTTGTAGAAAATTCTGCTTGACCTTGAAAGGGCCGCGTGTGCCTCTTTGGGTATACGAATCTACGGCCTGTTATAGGCATTCGTGGACAAGTAATATTTACGCAAGCCAGACTTGCGGAGCTTTTGATTTCTGCTTAAAATTTCTGACAGCCCATGGTAGTGGTTATCAATTTATTTTGCTTCGAGGACACCGGACAAATTAGGTTGAACACTGTGCACTCAATCCCAGCGGGGACATATTCTGAGGTTTTCAACCGGCTATCGCATAAAACACAAGCCGACGGATTTATTTATTTTTATTGCCTCGGAGCGTTTACGCTTCTAACGATACTGCCAAAACTTCAGACACTGAAGTTCTGGATATTAAGATGACCACATATGTTTTCTGAGGTGTTTACGCGACCTACTAGTGGCACTGCTTTTTCCCCGCAGTGGAAGAGCAACGAAATGCACAACCCGACTGAGCGTGAGCCTAGAGTGCCTATGGCCCAAGTAGTAAATCTTTCCACCGAGAAAGGTTTGAAGTTGGACTGACTGGAAGTAGCTGAATGGTGCCACACTGTCACTCATTCGCGCAAGTGACCCGACTCTATTTGAATTGGTCGCATGTCTTCAACCGTGACTGGACCCGGAACCAATATAAAGTAGCCAACGACTAGAGCCATGGTAACACACGGACGGCAAGAACCCAACATCGACTTTGCTGATCTTGGTAGAGTTCAAGAACCCAAGCGGGAAAGAAAATAAAGCCATAATTTCATATGCTGTCGGATTTATTCTGCCGTCACTGGTAACCCGAAATAACCATCGTTTGCACAAATCCCTGCTGCATTTATTATCGCTAAACGTTGCAGAACCACTGAGTGATGTTTTCTTATGCCGATCGCATAGAATTATAAAAATGTTTTAAATAGTTTTTCTCCCCAAGAGTTTGTCGTCACATTTCGTTCTCTTTCACTTTTGTTAGGCATGAACAGATTTTGATTTAAATTCTCAGTTCGTGTTTGCATTCGTGGTTTATGCAGTACCGGCCCTTAGATTTCGTGGTCTTCATCTTTGACTTCGGTGTTTCGCAGATCAGTGGAAAGCACCACCGTATGTGCATTTTCCATGTTCAGCAGCAAAGTTTCCTAATTTTACAGGTAAAATATTAAAGTTGATGCAAGTACAGTGTCCGCACAAGCAAAATGCTATGGAATATGGGGCAAATACCGTACGCAGTAGGTTTGCGCGACTGAGGATCCCTAAGAAGGGTAAAGTAGCTGGCAGTAGTGAGTCGTTAATTAACAAACCTATTTTATTTGCCTTTCGTAAATATTTGAACGAATTAATTGTTCACTTCGCCTTAGATGACCAGTTCAAGGTTCACTCGGACAACATTTGCGGGTGGTCAGTGCAGCTACTTAGATAAATCGTGTGAAATCCGCTAACAATGCCAGCCGGTGACATGATTCAGAATTCCGAAAGACAGTTTCTTATGCGCCAACGGTCGACGGTTGACAACTCCAAGCGTCTCACTAAAACCTAAATGAGATAATTCTACTGCCTTCGATATTTCATATCGGTCACGAACTTCATTTAGGGACCCACGGGTGCTCGACAGTTTAGCTTTGCATAATGGGCAGAGTTTTAATAATAATAACAACAATAATGCGTATTTCCCGATTTATGGGATGCATGCGCAAGGCAAGATCAAGTTTTTACATAGATGATGCACAGGAAATGCGAACAATATAAATCGAAGGGAGAGGGTTAGAGAGCAAAGTTAATAAATTTGAAAGCTTTGTTTGTTTTGTATATTTCTGGACATAAGAGAGCCGTGCGCAAGGCTAGACCAAAATTGGCCAGAGAACGCACAGTGCAAACATGGAAAACAGAAAAAAGGCATACAATGCAATTTGGTTTCGCTCACAAGATCATAACAGGCAATGTGATTTTCCGAGCAAGGGGTTTCGGGTTTAAATCGAAGGTAGATATAGTTCGCAAAGATTTTTCTGTGGCTGATTGCCAGTCCTGCACTGCGAGTAATACAATGTTTGAATGCAGCAAAGGTGCGTATCGTGTGCGCAAAATATGGCCGGAGGGCAATGACTGTCGCCGCCAGTTGGCCGGGATGCTCGATAATCAAGAGAGAATAGAGACGAGCGAAAACCAGACTGGATATCAAAAAGGCAGTATAAAACTCTAAAATTCTGAAAGCACAGTCCGTTAATCAAGGAAAGCGGCGACAATCGATGGGAATCGCGAGATCGTAATACTAATATATGAGGTTTGTTCCAAGCAATTTTGAGTTCATAAATTTCAGCTTGGTCTAGAGATGAGGGTGCCGTTGGAAAAGAAGAAGGAGAACCTGAGTCAAATGAGGCGACGTCTCGTGGAATCATGTGAAAAACTGTTACCAGGAGCATCGGTCTACTGCCAAATTCCGCGGACCAGAATAGAGGTTAGTGAAAAATGACGGTCCTCAGGTGTTTTCGGATGTGAATATGCACTGTGAACGTCAGTTTATATCAGATGCCGATAAAATACTGTCCATTTTTGAGTCCGTTTTATATGGATTCGGCAGAAGAGTTTTGGGAAAGAGCAAGAGGAAGACAGTACAAAATGGTGCACGTGAACTTATGAGCTACAGTGCTGTTTACCACAACAGTGCTAATGGGTGGGGCTGACCGAGAGTTGGCCATCCAACCTGAAAAACACCGTTTGAGGGTGAACGCAGGAGGCTGTAATTTCGCCAACCTAGTTTGCACCCGCACACCGCTGCAGCCGATGTGCGCCGGTCAAATCGGTGGATATGATCGCGCCCCGCACTACTGTGATAACGCTGATTACTCGTGGTGTGGAGGAAGGAATTCAAGTGTGTTAGGGTAAGGGATACATCGTCTTTCCAGGATCGGATATTCGCCAGAGCATAGGTAGGTGTTTCCAACCAAACAGAACAACAGTGCTCGGAAGACAGAAGAATGACGGACGGCAGTCTGGCCTAGCTGCCAGCTGCAGATTAAGAAGCGATAAAATTTCTTTGGGAGCAGCTCAGAAGGAAGTTACTTAGGGCCGCATAGTTGCAATTAAAAATATTATGACGGTGTGTGAGGAATCTGGTTTTTTCTTTTTTTTCAATCACACATATATTTAAATAGGTAGGCTGGCTAATCTATTGTGTGGATCGTCTGCGCTGTGAGTGAACAGAATGAATCGGTACTTGGTAGGATCGTCTACACTATGAGTAAGGAGAATGAGTCAAGTATTTAATTAGATACGGACAGGTGAGTAACTGCCTGCTGAAATTAAATGATGAGTCGGAACACAAAGACAGATGCACTAGGGATTGACTTAAATTCCATTCGAAATCAGGATAATAATTCACTTCTGGGAGCCGTGCCTCTGGGCGAGATACCAAATAGACTCTATATTTTCGTGCAATAGTTTGAGCTCTGAATTGGTAAAAATGGACAGATATCGACCAGGCGTAAGAAGGAAAGAATCGAAGACGTTTGCCTTGTTTTCGTCTGGAGGTATTCGTTTGGGTCGTCAGAAAAAGGTGATTTCTTATGGATTCTCTCTCTTTTTT
>LUCM01002004.1:52213-76019 GCA_008360955.1 Fasciolopsis buskii | reverse complement strand
TTTTTTTTGGGTACCCGTTCACTGTTGA
Source organism: Fasciolopsis buskii (assembly GCA_008360955.1). Classification (NCBI taxonomy): domain Eukaryota; kingdom Metazoa; phylum Platyhelminthes; class Trematoda; order Plagiorchiida; family Fasciolidae; genus Fasciolopsis; species Fasciolopsis buskii. The sequence goes on along the minus strand of LUCM01002004.1, from coordinate 75,991 downwards.
TACTGTCAACATAAGCAATTTGTTCTGCGGATTAATCGCGCAAAGCGTATTAGCGCTGCGTTGTGACATAGTGTGCTGTTTAGGGTATATAATAGTCACTAGAAAAATGCGCTGGCATGAGGTGCCAGGAAACTATCATAATTCAACACATCTCAGTCCTACGTTGCCAGTTTTGTAAAACGCTTTGTAATATTCATTACAGGTCTGTTAGACCATTTTACCGATTATTTCGCGACCCACGCACAATTATTCACAAATTTGTAGAAAAGATTTTAAAATTTTGCAGCATTATTCGCTACTTCCGTGACTTTGTTTGAGCGTTGAAAGAATTGATAGGTTTACTCCTGTGCTCACAGCGAAACGGTGCTTGCTTATAAAATTATCACGCCTGCTGACCTTGACTATTCTGTTCAGTTTAGTGGTTAACAAAAAAAGAGGGTCAGTGATTTCACATGCCACATCAGCAAGGAAGAAAAGCACATGTGATCACATCGCGGTATGCTGGTTACCTGCGTGTTACCTCTAAGTTACTAAAGATTCGGTATACAGTTCTGCGATTTTATTCGAAGTGATGGACTTATCCATTAAGCAAATATCATTTTCTTTCGTCGGCACGACAATCTGGCTTTTGATGTATCTATTTTCTACTTCATCCCAGCACACATGTAAGGTTTTGTCTGCTCCTCCAAGAGAATGCCGCTGGTTGGAAAATTTCTGAATGATAAATTGGCCCGAGTCCTCAAGTGAGATACTTTGTAAAGCATTGTAAATGGCGAATCGGGGGATCATTACTTTGGCCGTTGCAATTTCTGGAATATGACCCATACTACTGCCGTTGTGGACAGTAACCAATATAGGAATTCGAACCGTTATGATAACCTTCCATGTTACCTCTGGTCAATCACGCTGGCGATTAGAAGTGCAGTAGAATAGGAGTTTTGTATATCGAACTTTAAACGTGGTCCATAGGAAGCCTTATAGTATCCAGATTCATGTTTAGCAAAGTCTTACCAGAAGATTTATAAAGGGGTTTAGCCGGTTTTACCTTCCATTGGAGTCTAAATGATTTACTTGAATAGGATTTTGGGGATTTTTAGAATTACGAATTTAAAGTTTTCATAATCGTTGACTTGCAGACCATGTACCTTCTTCGTGTTTGAAAACGTACGACGGGAAGGACAATCGGAACAAAAAAACGCGTCTCACGGAAACTCTGTAAAAACTGCGAAATTTCCTTCCAGTTCGACTGCACTTCATTTACTGCTCACAGGAATACCTGTCAACTTTGATTGACCCGAGTGTCAGCCATCTGAGAGTTAAAAAAAGTATGCAAAGCTACAAATTTTGCGATCAAACGTTTTCTCCGTTGATGAAGGTGACGCCGCTTGGCCTTTGGTCTTTTCGTTTGTTCGTCCTGATACACTCACTATTATTTTGGATATTATTCCTGAACTGCGTCATGATCATTTGGAACTATGTCAAAACTGTTCGGAAATTTCATTCAGCTGACTTTTTGAGATCTCGTTTGCATAGGCTTGATACGCGGTTCTACCTACATGGGCACGTTTGTGCGTTCACACCAAAAGGTGCTCTGATTATTTAGGTATAGCTTTACAATCTGTGAGCAGATGTACCCTTGAGAAGTCTTGTAAAAAAAGGAATATTATTACTCATTTCCAAATAGTTTTGACCTAGTTGCTAAATAACGCGGGAAATGACAACAAACGCAGGCTGTAAGGAAACCTGGTAACTCCGAGAAGCGAATCTAGGTTTGACTGCGTTCAGATACGGAATTATACTAAAGTGGTAGCATTTTTCTTAGTCATGAAATGAATCCTGCAACGAAGAACCAATGAAATTTCAAAATGTTTCTTTTGTGCTTCTTTAAGGATCAAGAAGTAATCAGATTCTGCCTTAATTGGAAGAAATCCTGCTTCACTTCTACGTGGACCTCGACGCCAAGGTCACTCATTTAGGCCACCTACGTAATTTTCGAGGCAAAGAAGTAATAAGCCGAAAATTCCCAAGTTTCTTGGTACCACGGCATAGGAAATTAGGATTTGATTAAAGATATTTGTTACGTCTATTTTTTTTGTTTTCCTAACCCTAGTAATTGGGCATAAGTGAGATAAGTTCACGCCAGACGGTCAACAATACGGCATTTTGAACCGAAGTCCGCAGATTTGAGTTTTCCCACTGCCGGTCATTTTTTCGCTTGGAAGCCACTCGCCCGCCGCGACTTCCTTTTTGGAAACAGATGTACTTTGTTTGTTTATTGTTAAAGAAATAAAAAATGGGGAACCGCGCCTTACATGAAAAGTTAACCATATAGTTCACAAAACTCCTGGAACCAAACTGGGAAGAGAAACAAACCCATAAGGACTGCTTTAAATTGGTGGTTGCAATCGTGAAGTAATGTAAAAATCACAAATAGACTAGTTTGATTAACGTCACATCCGAAATGCACACTGATATTATCCTTTGCTGCTCCTATAATAATCTAGAAAGGTGTATGAATGAGGACCGAGGCAATTACCTGCCCGATCAGTTCAACATTGATCGAATCTTCACTTTTCGTCAAACCTTAGGGCACGGACACACCTTCCATAGACACAAGATTAACGTCTTTCTTGAATTGAAGGCGGCTTTTGACTCAGTCATTCGCGCAGTTCTTTGATACTGCTTGACAATAAAGAACGCGCCGGATAAGCGTATTTCATTAATTTCATTTCTGTAATAAAAAACAGAGGCCAAATTCGTGCTTACGGTCTTCTATCCCCCGAATTCACCAGGAGAAGTAGTATTCTCCAGGCTTTCCTCTTCCACACTTTTTTTAACTTTGTCATCGGTATGATTATGGCGATGGCTTTAACCCCATGCTAGAATAGTAGCATTTTCTCAGACGGGAAACTGTCTGACTTAGAATGTGCGGACGATGTTGTGCTTTTGAGTGAAGATCCAAGTAAGTTGCAAAATTTTCTCGATCGGCTAATCGATGGAATAAGTATACTCGTAATGCACTTTGCACACTAGGAGCGTAAAATGCTGTTGCAGGACTAAATTGGCTGGAAGCCCAACCTTGTTCTTACAGGACAACGAGGTGCGGTGTATAGATTTAGTTACTTAGGTAGTCGTATCTCGTCTGATGGTCGTTTATCGGATGAAGTGCCTTCACACACATGGAAGACTCGATCGACATTTGCTTATTATCCGGTTATTGACCAAATGTTGGGTTTAGACTGCAGAAGTAATTTCCACACTGTTCAGAATCATGGTAGTTGTATGCAGATGTGTGAAGACTTTCGGTGGCCAAACATTGTTGTTTTCGCAGAAAAGACAGAATATGACAGAAACGTTTTCTCAGTGGCTCTGGGGTTAAGTGCAAGATACTGTTCTAGAGCTCTACCTTTAGAATTGGCACTGAATTGATTATACAAAATTAGATGGGATATGGTTTGCACATGTCCGTAGAACGACTACCTCGTTGTACGCTGTTCTGCGATGCCGGTAGTTATTGAAAGTTACTTGTCGAGGTGGTCAGTTGGTGATATGCGAACAGCGGAATCGGCCGTGTGAGTGCAGTTTCCTACCGGACTGCGTTACAAGAGATCATATAAACGATGCTTGAAGGCGTTGGGTGATCTATCCTTGTGCTGCAGTCAGTGGACATTCTTGCAGTCAAAATCTTTCCCCACAATTCATCAGTTTTCAACTTGGAGTTGGTTCTTCACTTTTTCTGTCTATGAGTGACGGTGCTGAGAGGTAGCAGCAAAAAGGAAGGCACGCTGGTGCGGAGCTAATAATTTTACAAATTAAAGAAACTGCCTACTCCTGTTCATAAGTTTTTTCAATCGCTCGTTTGTTTGCTGCTGTTTTGAGCCTCAGTATGACCTTCCAATCATTAACTTTCTCACAGTAACACTTTCAACGAGGCATACGTAATATGAGCATGCACAAAACATGCCCAAATCACCGTAACTTATTGTGATTCATTGCTCATTCAAAAGACTGAACCCTNTGACAGAAACGTTTTCTCAGTGGCTCTGGGGTTAAGTGCAAGATACTGTTCTAGAGCTCTACCTTTAGAATTGGCACTGAATTGATTATACAAAATTAGATGGGATATGGTTTGCACATGTCCGTAGAACGACTACCTCGTTGTACGCTGTTCTGCGATGCCGGTAGTTATTGAAAGTTACTTGTCGAGGTGGTCAGTTGGTGATATGCGAACAGCGGAATCGGCCGTGTGAGTGCAGTTTCCTACCGGACTGCGTTACAAGAGATCATATAAACGATGCTTGAAGGCGTTGGGTGATCTATCCTTGTGCTGAAGTCAGTGGACATTCTTGCAGTCAAAATCTTTCCCCACAATTCATCCATTTTCAACTCAAATCTAGCTTCTGGTCCTGAATTGTGCCCTAAAAGTTTTGATTTCTCCCGAGATACGTCTACAGTGCTATGCGTCAGGCTCATGGCGAACGATGTCCAGGATGATAATTGTCTATAAGCTGGATAAGCGAGTCCTACTCACATAGAATTCAACTGAATAAGAATGCTGGCGTGTGCATTTATACACGATCAGTTGGGCAACGAGTGTAACGAACCGTTTACAACCAAATAAAAGTGAATATCAGTCGAATTACAGCCGAATTTACCTGGTCTGATCTGATGGTGAACCCTAAAGTATCGCTAAGCGTGTGATGAGTTTGACCGATTGAAATCATTGGACCATTCGTGTGTGGCTGCCGAAAGCTGCAAGTGTCCTGCCAAGAAGACAAATTGGACGACAGGGGGCAGCGACCCCAGAAAATACAGTCGTCTACCTAGGGAGTATTTGGATCGCTGACCCTTCGACATTCGTGCTATAAGGTTTGCTTTAGCGTGGAATTTCTGCTACTTTACTTCCGATCATTACCAAAATCCTTTCACCCTTTCCCTCCCCCCGACCGCGGACCAAACAACCACCAAAAACGGATGGAGTATTGCGGCTGAGTAAAATATCCGCTCCGCATTCGATCATCATCACGTGAAAGCATTATATTTGACGAATTCATGTCGTAATAAGTCAAAATTCAAAATATTTCGGATTGCATCGAAGAGACGATGCACCATGTATTCGGAGCGTTTGAGGTGTGAAAATGTGATCGGGAATGGTTGTAGTGGGCCAAGGCTTCGATTACCAACATTCCGACTCTTTCCATATTTCAAACACTTTAGATCCGTTTTACCGACACAATATGGATGGGAGAAGCTGACACAAAGCAAACACCGTCTTCTATGAAAGCAACAGTGAAGACGATAATAAGGACAGACTTCATGGTTTGCACCTAATCAGGCCAGTGTTTCTATATGACGGGAAATTCCATACAGAACTCGAAGATACTAGGGGAAACATTTGATGGTTACTCTGGAACCCTGTCTTTAAGCATCTTGTTAGATTGCTGTTCCTCCGTGATAGGGTGACACCACACAGCACAGTTGTCAAAGCCGGCTGGCTTGACTAAACATTTGCGCCAAGGTGGATCGAATTGAGGGGACGATTTTGTGAAATATCATGTTTCCTGGACCTTATTCGAGTTTGTTTTCTTTTGTGGAACTTCGGGTGCACCAACTAAAACGATACATCGGAAAATCATAAAGTGGAGATTTTCCGATGGCGTAATGAAAAAGCACCTCCCATGTTGAAGGCCGTCTAGAACAACTTAGTCCGTAGTGTCAGCGTCTTTCTCGTTCAAAATGCGAATGTACTCAAGCGTGTCACGTAAACAGTTAGGACGGTGATGACCAAACAACGACTCCATGGTCTTCCTTTTCGGGGTTGCCAAAACCTGATTTACTATTCCAAATGTTTCCCTTGTTCTTTTTTTCAAAACTGTCTGAGGAAGGAAACGGTAACTGCTAATGTAGTTGAAATGAAATCGCGTTAATAAGTGTAAGTACTCACGAGAATATTGCGGTAATATCTAGCTAACTACTGGTACCCAATATCCAAGTGGATATTGCAAGTATGAGTACTGTGACCTAAAAGATAAGTGTGACAATGGAGTTAATCGCATTAACCAGAGACAGACAGAGATGAGCACAAACGTGGCAACGTTGGTTGACTTATTCTGGAACAACTTGCTGAATATCGTTCGTTTCGAACAAAAACCAGTGAATCCCGTGACTGCTAGAGGGAATGAATACCACAATGGCTATCCGGCTTCGATTAGGAGTAACACAATCATTTTCCTCAGTATTCCGGAATCTGGCCAAAATTATATGGAATCTTACTAGTTATTCGGAATTTACACCCAATCGGCTTACTATTCTCTCGTCTGCAACGTGATTCATACTGTATGGCCGCATACAAGCATGTGCTGCAATTTACACTAATTATCTGTGCCTTATTTCCCCCACCCACAATCTCCGAGTAGACGTAAGCCCACAAGACCTTGTGAAACAGAGATATCTTCATCTTATTCTGAATATGCTGACATTATTGCCAAGCAATGTATAAATGTTATAGATTGTTGGCGTTAACCGCACTGGGAAATGGTATCACCAGCCGGAAGGTTGAAGCGAACTGTTGACTTTTGAGGTTGTCCTAATCATGCAGTGGCTGCGTTTGGCTGTAACACTGCAATAGATTATAATCGAATTGAGGGTAAAGAATCAGCTTATATTAGTTGCCTATTTGATGGTTCTGTGAAGCACAGACGAACATCGCAATGTAGGTTCATTTCCGCAGTGACGAGACCAATTAGAGATTTCCATAAATTGTTGCATTAACGTAAGCATAAATTTGTTGTTCGGTAAATAGTTAAAGCATGCGGCATGTGGTTGCTCGACTAGTATGTATAAGTGCATCGGATGCCTTTAGGTATCCCGAATCAGGGGTTGAAAATAATCCAGTCGGATACCGAAGACCGAAACGGCCAACATAAAATGAAAGTATGGTTTAATAAAAATGACCTACCCACTAGATCACAATGTTTGCTTTTCACACAAACATGATACAATTTATTTTGCTTTAGCATTGTAACACCAAGTCTAAGTCACGGAACCCGGACCTTTATGCAGCAGTCTCGTGTTGAATTTTGACACAGTGCTAAACCAGAGATGACAGATTTCGGTAACTAACTGACTGAAGAGAAGATATCCATAAAGCTCCAGTAAACACAGATGAGCGGGAAAAAAATTATGCGAATAACAGTTTATTTTCCGACAAGTGAATGAAGAATGAGTTATTCAGTTACACGGTGAGAAACAAATCAAAAACGACGGGAAGCAGATACCCTGGTGTGCGATGAAAATGAGTTTACTTATAATACTTTTACCCAGACTAAGGTACCCAGTATAATGCTAAAAATCAAGTCCATAGTTGTTTATCAGCCCAAACCAAGAGAGCATTAGAATACCAATAAATTTAGGTAATCACCGTTCGGGCAAACAGGGCCCTTTGAATTCATAAACGTCTGATAATAGCATTGTCGCTCATCACCTACGAAGGGGATTCAACGGAACCTTGCGGTCAGAAGCCAGAGTGGGAATGCAGGTGTTCCCGATAACCTTAACACTCAATAAACATTATCATCACCTTATTAATGACCGCAAGGGGAAAATTGTCGTTCGGAAACGAAGACGCCACCCGAAAAGTTCTTACTGCCGCAGGGTCGAAAATCTGACTGGAAATGCGTCGACAACAAAATAGCAGCCATCAGTCCACGGACAAGTGCTGTTTATTCTAACCAGCGACTGACCCATGACTCATCCGTGTACTTATAACGAATGCATCAATCAACCAACCGCTCCAACACAAATCACTTTTTAGTATGTGTTATTAGTAGGAGATAGAATGTTTTCATGAAATAATTCATCATGTAATATCATCGCTCAACTGACTAGTCAGAAGCCATGGAAGCACTGTACAGCTGTCTCATCCTTGTCAGGAATCATCTGCAGTGCATATCCACCGCGCCCGAACCGGGACGCGAACCCAGGAGGAACAATTTTGAGTCGAACGTTTTGTTCCACCAGTAAAAGGTAATTTACGGTCTAGGTCTCATACCAGCTCTCCAACCAACCACCCGTTGACACCTTACGATCCGCTTCATTCAATCGCATTCGTCTCTATCAGACAATGCAGTCAGGATCAAATTCCGTGTGGTTCCTTCTGTTTGCTAAGTGGGCCGTCAGTCTGTTGAGTCAGACTTAACTAATGTGCTTTTTTGCAAATGATTTCCGTTTAGGAGCGCGACGACCGAGGAGTCAGAGCAGTATACTCACAAGTTGACCGAGACATTGCATAGAAACCGGCGATCTAAAAATTAATAACGTAGTGAGAGTATTTTTGCTGCTTGCGGTTTCGTTCTTTCATTGTCGACATTTTAGAGTGACGTGTATGGCCACAGAAGAGTACTCTCACTCAACGAAAAGCAAGATTACAACGCATTTTCTTCACTTTTTCGTGTGAACATAACGAAAGCATTATCCATGAAACCTGTCATTTCGTTGACCTTAAATGGAACTAACAATGGGACAGAAAAACGTGCAACCTCAATTTTCGAAGATCATCGAATAAATGTGTTATGGTCGGTGACCATTCCAGGGTTTTTGGTGCCGCAGATTTTAGTTGTTATTAATTTTCCAAAAGAACCTGCTCTTCTCTCAGTATTTCGAAATCGACGTTATTTTAAATAGTGCGCAGGTTGAAAAGTTTTATATGTCCGCGAAAAGATTCGTCAAAACTCGTTGTGATTGGCCATTTTACATGTCGACCAAGGCCACCTAACAAAACTATATAAACGATAGAGCTCACTTGAATTCTGACTTGCATTGGTGGGTCAACAATAAACGCGCGGCAGTGTCCTATGTTCGTCTTCTCTCTTCTGCTAGCGGGCTGGGCTAGCTATTTGTAATCCGCACCATTTTTCTGTTCTTTGCGGCTGTTCATTCAAGGGGGAAGCAGTTCCGTTCCACTCATACGACTACAGGGCTTAAAGACTTGAACCCGAACTATTATCGCCAATCCTTCGTGTTCTACTAGACCACAGGTTGTGTGCTCCTGTGCTATCGTGCGACGCTAGTGATTGCGTCGTGTGCTTCAGTGTGTGCATAGATCAACCAAACTCGGCAACAAAACGAAATATCTAAATAAAATTGGAGGATCACCTCAGCTGCATGTTGCATGCTCAAATAACCACCGCCAAATACTAAGGCACTAAGTCAGATGGAACTCGACATTCTGCAACAATATGTGGAATTTTCGGTACTGGTGCCTCGTTGGCTTAACTGTCCGTCGGCCTTGGAGAAACAGGAATAAACAAGCTATCTATAATGAGATGCACTTCGGTACAAACTGAAGCGCGCTCCACCTAACGTTCGAACAGGAAGTGAAATCACAGTAAAGAAACATCAATAAACAAAATGAGACTTGCTCATTCAGTTCAACTGAAGGCAAAAAATAAATGTGTAATCGAAAAGTAAACACCCCAAGAGTACACGTTTCCTCACTCTGTGCGTTTGTGTGCCTGCTCGTTCACGTATACGCTTCCATATGGCCGTCCCAATAAAATGCATACCATATGCTCATAACAACATTCGTCATCCGCTTCAGACATGAACATCACGGTCTGCACGAACTCCCAGTATCCCCGGGTGCGTCAACCACTCCAGACTTCGGAGAAGTTTCTTCCCCGGAAGTGTTCGGCTCAGTTGAGATATCTGACTGGTGCGTCCTAGGAGAAAGCGATTCTACACACTGCGGCGCACTCGATACCGTCGAAGCAGTGGTCCTTGAGTCATAAACGGGGAAATTTCTCACCTCCGGTTGCAAATTTGGGTTGGGCGGGGACGATGTTTCGGGGTAGATGATTTGACGTTTGACACGCTTACATTTGGCAATATACCGCTCCCAGTGATTATGATTCAACCTGGTGAAATCAGGTTCATTTTGTGCAATTAATTCTAGGTAGCGAGCCAAACCACGCAACTCCCGATCAGTCTTGAAGTTAACATGGGCATCACGATATGAACGTATCTGTGGAGCATAAGAAGAAACATGGAGAATTAAGGATGTAAACAGAAATTGAAAAGTAAGTATTCTGACTTAAACCGCTTAGTATCATTCAGAAAAAGTTACACATGCTCGGAGAATGGATAAGATACGAATCCGGAGGACCGACACGGCACACACGATAAACCCATTGGTCAACACATGGGTAGAAAGAGCTTCAGAATACTACAGGTTTTATTTAGTTTAGTCAGGATTGTATCACAACTGAAATAAACCAGTCCAAACGCCTAGTCACACTCTACAGAGTCGCTGGCACTCATGGTTTTGACTTAAGATGGACAATCGAAATTGTCACTGGTGTAAGACGGGTAAAAAGTTGAGTACTTCTTATTCGCCTTATTTTCAAACTTTCAAAAACTGAATGAAAGAAGCGATTTACATTCGTATATCTAACAGAACTAATCAGTTGCTAGGATTCTCTTATAGCACAGACAGCCAGCAAGGTTCGAAGAAGATTCAATACAGTTCGGTTTTTGCATTGATTTGCTGATTCTGTTGGCGACTTCACAACAGGGTAGGCATAGCAACGGAATTTAAAACAACCGTAAGATAATAAAGAAAAAACCTACGCAAAAGAAGAGACGCTTCGAATGAGAAGGCACTACTAACTGCAGGACATGAGCACGTCATCTTAAGTCCCCAACTATAACTGAATTTTAACTCGGCAATTGAACTGGATCAAAATGAGCCACCCAAATATCAAGGCTTTATAACTTATGCTTTGACTTCCTCGACCCATTTTCCAACAAATACCTATTTTAAAGAACATTGGACATGAGGGGCACAAGAACCAACGACCTGGCGTTGTCACTCATAAGCGCGCGTTAACTGCGTTTGTTGATGTCTGGATGCGCCAAAGCAGTGTTCAAGCCACAGCATCGATTGTGTAAGACTTGACGGAACTACTACCCGCTATATTCCGTGGTGCGAGATGTTTGCAGTCTAAATTCCTTGAAATATTTCACCAATGACGGTTGGTATCGATGTGGGAGAGTTAAAGTGGATTTTATACACCTAATCAATTCTGAACTCCACTAACCGTTAACCATCGATATCATTATTCGTAAAACTGAAATGTATGTTTTGGAGCCTTCATTTTATGATTTCGCCTTTTTCCAGATGCACCCGATCATACGGCATATTGAGGTGTTGCTAGTCAGACAATAAGCTCCAGACCAATATTTGCCGGTAGCCATTTGAGTGATTTGCGCTTTTCTGAATAGTGACTTAATGACCTGAAATTTCCTGCTTAGAAGAAATGCTATCCGGTTCTTAAGCTGTCTACTGCTTTAGCTAGTTTTAAAAATATTTGGTATTCGGGATCCTTGTCATTTTTCAACGAGGCTGTTGTTTTTCGAAGTAGCGCTATCCGAGGTCAAGCCCTGGGTCTTGAAAAAAAATAGGTCAACAAACAAGTGGCTCTATTTTCCGCCTATGTCTTATTGATGACCTCGTTACTGTCAAAGCTAAACCTGGCGGTTACAGAAATCTGTCAATACCATAACCTAAAAAATTCACAATACAAAGTGGCTTATCACGTGGTCCAGCAAAGGCGTGATATCACAAACGAAAAAAACATTTCGGTAGTAGGAGATTAAATGTTTTCATGAAATAATTCACCATGTGATATCATCGCTCAACTCACCATAAAGAAATCATGGAACCACTGTACAGCTGTTCCATCCTTGTTAGGAATCATTAGCAGTGCATATCGACCGCGCCCGAACTGGGACGCGAACCCGAACAAGGACGAACGATTGTGAGTCGAACGCCTTAGTCATTACGCTACCGGACAGACTCTGAACGGTTTGCTGAACTTCACATGATGTTGCGTAATGGCTAAGGCGTTCGACTCAAAATCGTTCGTCCTTGTTCGGGTTCGCGTCCCAGTTCGGGCGCGGTCGATATGCACTGCTAATGATTCCTAACAAGGATGGAACAGCTGTACAGTGGTTCCATGATTTCTTTATGGTGAGTTGAGCGATGATATCACATGGTGAATTATTTCATGAAAACATTCAATCTCCTACTACTAACATGTACCAAGTAATCAAGCTCTGTAGGTCATATCCAAGGCCTTCGTCGTATTTAGGCTACCTACAGAGAAGTCATCTATCAGTAGGGCTCGATCGCTGTGAGGCAGCGGACAGTAACCGTGCAAACCAGTGACGGATAGGTGCAACATCATGTGGTGAAGTTCAACAAACCGTTTAGAGCCTGCCCAGTAGCGTAGCGAATTCATCTTCCCCTTTGACATTCCAACAACTAAGTGCAGGAACATTCTCGTTTCTTATATTCCATTAACCTGCTAGATATTCTCTTTCTCTGAAACGATCGTTTTTCAGCGGCGGCGATGTTCGTTTTCCTACGGCATCGAAATATGCTTCACTTAAAGTGTCACGAACTGAGTGCCGGCAATTACCTTCGTGAAAAACGCTGCCTGCCAATGCGAAATTGTGGAAAGAACCAACTATCTGAGATTGAGAAAAGTAAGATCCAGTCGGGTAAGCTGATTCATCTGTGACAATGAGAGCAGCTTACCCAAGTCATATGACAAGAGCGACAACTGGGTATGGGTATATGTAACAATAAACATAAAAATCCAGCGATTGAATGGGAAGCGTTTATTTTGATGCAGTGTGTAATTTCGTAAGAATGACTTTGAGTTACAAACAAATTCAGAATGTGCATAAGCTTCAGGGTCATATAAGAACTTTTCACCTCACAGCAGTTAAGATATCTCGGAAGATACGAATGTCCACTGAAAAGTAGTTTCAAAAGTAAAACTTGTGATAATGGAAATATTACCGTATTCAAGGTTATCGCAGATGTAGAAACGAGCGTTCAAGAAGCAGAGGAGGACCTTGCGCGTATTCATACCGAGGCAGCGTTCAATCTGGCGAGTTTTACCTCAACTCCGCAGTGGCTAGCTTCAATTTAGCTGCTGCTAGTGCCTTCGCCGGCGAATAAAATTAGCGCCTTTAAAACCTGATCAGAAATGAAACTCCACCGTTAGTGACCCGGCCGGGAAATGGCAGACCAGGACGCAGCAGAGATGCATGGCACCCGGCGAGCCCTCAGGTTATGGACAGGGGGAATAACCAATAAGCTGCGTTTAGCTGTGAATAAAGCCGGGTCACAATCACCGAATAAGAAACCGCGGACAAGCAGCGGCAGTGCCAAAAGTGTGGTCGGTTTTCGCCTAAAAAAATCGTTCTCCCTAAAACAGCTACGAAACTGGGATGGCACTGCGACGTGGCGAATGTGGCCTGCCACCAAATAAGGCCCTTGGCCGTTGCCCAGTTCCCTCTCGACAAGTCTTCTAGGAGAGGCGATTGAATCCGGTAATTCCTCCCAGCTAGTTCTACTGCCTTGCAGGCTGAACTCGGGTGCGCAAAAGTCAGGGAAGCGGTGCTGGGGGCATTAATTGTAACTTATTTCGGATTTCCTTATGGAACATCACGACCTTCATTGCTCTTAGCATGCTATCGCGTCCCCGGAAAGCGACACGCCTCGGGTCTCAGTGGTCGAGCTGACAAGTCAACAAGCTTGGACCCCTTCCTGTAGAGAATGAACTCATAGCACGCTGGAATGCAAGGACCATATTAGAGGCGGGCGGTCAAAGCATCACGATGCGGACACCACATGACTACCGCGTAGATATTGTTTGTCTGTCGGAAGTTTACTTTCCCAGTTCGAGCTCACGATGTATCAAGGTTCCAGAAACATGCACAATTTAGGCCTCTCCCGCAATGGACCAACGGATAACTCGGTGTTGCGTTTGCCTTAACCGAAAAAAGCTAACAGCGCACTGATTTCGTGAGAACCAATATTCTCCATACTAGCTGCAGCGAGTTTCAAGGACTGCCCCAGAACGTGATGGTGATTGCCATTTATGCGCCAACAAACGTAGCTGAATTTTACGGCACAGTCCAAGTTTCGATTAACAGTGTCCGAAGACAAGACTGCAACGCGCGCACTGGTACTTCGGACGAATTTACACCCTACGTCCTAGGTCGGCTTGAACTAGGCCAGCTTTAAGTGAACGGGTTTCGACTGTGGAACTTCTTGGATGTGAACAGTTTGGTTGTTTGCAACATACGTTTCAAACATTCAAAAAAACATTTGCCAACAGGGCATTCGGACGATGGTCACATATCACACCACATAGACCATATCCTAGTACGACTTCGTTGGGTTTTGTCAGTACAGGATGGCCGCGCATTTCGGGGCCCAATGATATGCAATACGAAAGGTACGGATTACGTAACGGTGCGTGTTCGATTTAGGCTCCATCTGTCTACAGCCCCAAAGATATCATCAACCTGATTAATTGTGAGTCCATGTCAAGCTGTCAAGATTTCCAGGGGTTTATTATTCATCCACTACCATACGAGTCTGAATATACCGTGAGGAATCTCCAGAATTTGCTGTTCATTTGGAAGTGAGACCAGGTTGTCCACCTTCCCCAGTTCTCTTTAACTTCGCAATCGATTGGACTAAGGGCAATGCTGTGATTGGCCACCCATGCTTCCGGCCTAGCTCATCAGAGTATGTCTCGGATCTGGAGCTTGCGGATGACATGATTGTGTCCAGTGATTCCCAAGCCTCTGTGCAGCCAACACTCGGTCGAAGCATTATCTATGCAGCAAAAGTGGGCCTTGAAATAAACACGACGAAAAAAGTCTTCTCGCCCTTCCTAACCCTAGGTGCCCAAAATCTTTTTACCAACGGTTATCGAATCGAAAAGGCTATCAATCAAATACCTAGGACCAGTTTTGCTACTGAACGTGCGAACGAAGGATGAAGTTTACATAAAGATCGAAAACATATGTTGAGCTCTTTTGCAGCTTCGACAAGTGCAGAGAGCAAGTAGTTAAATCAGACTTCAAACAAAGATTCACCACTTTTGTGTCACGGTCCGTCCCGCGCTCATTGATGGGTACGCACCCTTGCCAATGAGAATGGAGAATATTAGGAGGTTGGAAGTATTCGGTCACTGGGGTTTGTAGCGAATCCTCCGGACAACCTGGGAAGAATAAATCGCTGAAAACGACATAGGGCGATACTGCGACTTTGAACAGCTATTCACCTACACACGCTATTGGCTGCAATGATTCGGCCATGTGTTACGGTGCTCTGACACTGAACTCTCTCGACAAACGTTGCGCCTCGTATCCTGTTCGGAACGGAGTTATCGTCTTGGCGGCCAGCTGAGAACGTGGATCAGTGTCATCAAACATGATGTGGAGTGTCTAGGCATAAGATCAAGCTACGGTTATCGGCATTGGAAACAAAACTGGGTGGGGATCCGCACGGATTTTATCCTTCAGCAAAAGAGTCGTGTAATAGTAGGAGAAAGAGTAAGGTGATGACTGGAAAACACTTGCCGAATGCAAGGACACCAATGATTGCGACATTTCATTTGATATTCCCAACCAAGGCGTAGGAGGATCTCGTGGACCCAAATCCAACATTAGAACCTAACCTACTCTAGTCATTGGGAGCCACCTAATCGCTATTGCACGGATTGTAATCACACTTGATTTATTGAAGCCTTTGGGACTTGATATCACGATATCCAAAACTGAGTATTCACTGTGACAAAAATACCTACCCAAAGTGCTTCATTTATGTTAGCTGCAATCCCGCATAGCCGCACGATAATCATGAGAATCGTCGTGCAAAGGATTACGAATAAAGTCTGTTGAAGGACGATGGATTTATACCTTAGTATTTATACACTGGCAAGGATAAAAGTCACGATGCTTCATATGATGTTGCCCATCAGGCGGTTGACTAATGTCACTGGTGTTTAATCCCAAGCTATCGCCAAGGTGTTTCCCAAACTCTGAAGAATTGGTAAGTTCTCCATTAGCATAGGATTGCGTTCCACACGGACCTACATTTTTTTCAAGTAGGCTCAAATTCACGGAGTTGTAAAGCCAAGAAAAGCTTTTGTCTTCCTAGGGCTATTCAAACCCTCAATGACACTCGTCCGGGCTTGTTTACGAAACATTTGCTCTCTTGCATCGGTCTTCAACCAGTTGTTCCCCTGCAAGAACAAGGTTCGATTTCGATCCAATTTAATCCTGAAAAGGCATTTTACACTTCGGATATGAAAAATGCATACCAAACCTAAGCACATTACTGTCTAGGCCTAAAACAAGAAGAAGTACTTCGTCATAGCTCAACTAATGTTCCTACCACACTCGAGTAATGCTTCGGAGACATCGGTGATCGAAAACAACGCAGACAGGCCGTGTCTGGTAATCATTAAGAGCTCTACGAACTGTGGTACGGTATACCGGCGACACAATTACCGCAAGTTTACGAAAGCTACCCCAGTTTTCGCAATCCCAACACATCCACCAGTTGCAATCAAGCACACGAGGCATTTAAATCTATTTACTATCTTAAAATGCACATCAAAAAGGGTGAGTTCAGGCTCCTGCAAGTCTAGAAGTACCCTGCATTTTGAAGGGGCAAAGTGTATATCGCATTTGGATTACTCAATCATCAAGCGGTCTAACGCGCGTTGAAATCCCGGCAGTAGGGCCATATCATCGGCATATTCAACGTCAAGAACTCTGTCCCCTTGAAGAAGTTCAAATCCACCGTCCAAAAAAACATAAAGCAATCTAAAGAACATCCTCCGTAACAAAATCGAAAAAATGAGGAGATGGCGCAGCTGTGCCGTACTCCACCTAGCTCTAAGTATATTAACAGTAACTTGACTACCGTTACTTGGACTTGGTGTTACAATGCTAAAGCAAAATAAATTGTATCATGTTTGTGTGAAAAGCAAACATTGTGATCTAGTGGGTAGCTCATTTTTATTAAACCATACTTTCATTTTATGTTGGCCGTTTCGGTCTTCGGTATCCGACTGGATTATTTTCAACCCCTGATTCGGGATACCTAAAGGCATCCGATGCACTTATACATACTAGTCGAGCAACCACATGCCGCATGCTTTAACTATTTACCGAACAACAAATTTATGCTTACGTTAATGCAACAATTTATGGAAATCTCTAATTGGTCTCGTCACTGCGGAAATGAACCTACATTGCGATGTTCGTCTGTGCTTCACAGAACCATCAAATAGGCAACTAATATAAGCTGATTCTTTACCCTCAATTCGATTATAATCTATTGCAGTGTTACAGCCAAACGCAGCCACTGCATGATTAGGACAACCTCAAAAGTCAACAGTTCGCTTCAACCTTCCGGCTGGTGATACCATTTCCCAGTGCGGTTAACGCCAACAATCTATAACATTTATACATTGCTTGGCAATAATGTCAGCATATTCAGAATAAGATGAAGATATCTCTGTTTCACAAGGTCTTGTGGGCTTACGTCTACTCGGAGATTGTGGGTGGGGGAAATAAGGCACAGATAATTAGTGTAAATTGCAGCACATGCTTGTATGCGGCCATACAGTATGAATCACGTTGCAGACGAGAGAATAGTAAGCCGATTGGGTGTAAATTCCGAATAACTAGTAAGATTCCATATAATTTTGGCCAGATTCCGGAATACTGAGGAAAATGATTGTGTTACTCCTAATCGAAGCCGGATAGCCATTGTGGTATTCATTCCCTCTAGCAGTCACGGGATTCACTGGTTTTTGTTCGAAACGAACGATATTCAGCAAGTTGTTCCAGAATAAGTCAACCAACGTTGCCACGTTTGTGCTCATCTCTGTCTGTCTCTGGTTAATGCGATTAACTCCATTGTCACACTTATCTTTTAGGTCACAGTACTCATACTTGCAATATCCACTTGGATATTGGGTACCAGTAGTTAGCTAGATATTACCGCAATATTCTCGTGAGTACTTACACTTATTAACGCGATTTCATTTCAACTACATTAGCAGTTACCGTTTCCTTCCTCAGACAGTTTTGAAAAAAAGAACAAGGGAAACATTTGGAATAGTAAATCAGGTTTTGGCAACCCCGAAAAGGAAGACCATGGAGTCGTTGTTTGGTCATCACCGTCCTAACTGTTTACGTGACACGCTTGAGTACATTCGCATTTTGAACGAGAAAGACGCTGACACTACGGACTAAGTTGTTCTAGACGGCCTTCAACATGGGAGGTGCTTTTTCATTACGCCATCGGAAAATCTCCACTTTATGATTTTCCGATGTATCGTTTTAGTTGGTGCACCCGAAGTTCCACAAAAGAAAACAAACTCGAATAAGGTCCAGGAAACATGATATTTCACAAAATCGTCCCCTCAATTCGATCCACCTTGGCGCAAATGTTTAGTCAAGCCAGCCGGCTTTGACAACTGTGCTGTGTGGTGTCACCCTATCACGGAGGAACAGCAATCTAACAAGATGCTTAAAGACAGGGTTCCAGAGTAACCATCAAATGTTTCCCCTAGTATCTTCGAGTTCTGTATGGAATTTCCCGTCATATAGAAACACTGGCCTGATTAGGTGCAAACCATGAAGTCTGTCCTTATTATCGTCTTCACTGTTGCTTTCATAGAAGACGGTGTTTGCTTTGTGTCAGCTTCTCCCATCCATATTGTGTCGGTAAAACGGATCTAAAGTGTTTGAAATATGGAAAGAGTCGGAATGTTGGTAATCGAAGCCTTGGCCCACTACAACCATTCCCGATCACATTTTCACACCTCAAACGCTCCGAATACATGGTGCATCGTCTCTTCGATGCAATCCGAAATATTTTGAATTTTGACTTATTACGACATGAATTCGTCAAATATAATGCTTTCACGTGATGATGATCGAATGCGGAGCGGATATTTTACTCAGCCGCAATACTCCATCCGTTTTTGGTGGTTGTTTGGTCCGCGGTCGGGGGGAGGGAAAGGGTGAAAGGATTTTGGTAATGATCGGAAGTAAAGTAGCAGAAATTCCACGCTAAAGCAAACCTTATAGCACGAATGTCGAAGGGTCAGCGATCCAAATACTCCCTAGGTAGACGACTGTATTTTCTGGGGTCGCTGCCCCCTGTCGTCCAATTTGTCTTCTTGGCAGGACACTTGCAGCTTTCGGCAGCCACACACGAATGGTCCAATGATTTCAATCGGTCAAACTCATCACACGCTTAGCGATACTTTAGGGTTCACCATCAGATCAGACCAGGTAAATTCGGCTGTAATTCGACTGATATTCACTTTTATTTGGTTGTAAACGGTTCGTTACACTCGTTGCCCAACTGATCGTGTATAAATGCACACGCCAGCATTCTTATTCAGTTGAATTCTATGTGAGTAGGACTCGCTTATCCAGCTTATAGACAATTATCATCCTGGACATCGTTCGCCATGAGCCTGACGCATAGCACTGTAGACGTATCTCGGGAGAAATCAAAACTTTTAGGGCACAATTCAGGACCAGAAGCTAGATTTGAGTGATGCATTTGTGGTTAAATTGAGGGGTTGGCGACTACCTGAGCCAATATGTGATGCATGCGTGTGTTCGTGTCGTGTTTGTGTGGTCCAAATAAATACGGAATTCAGGAGACATGAAACCACGATTTATCCCGTAGTCGCCTGGTAAACCAGATATCTGACGGAGAAGACCAGTAGTTTGATGACTACGTTCACCCCGAGCTAATTTCACCTGGCTCAACCCATGTGTTGCACATTTACAAATGTGTTAACTGGCGCTCATGATGCTGAGACCGTCCTTCGATCATCATTGGAGTAACGCCCTCTTGGGACGTACCACATATGAGCTAAACAAACTGTAGCGCCCTCTTACTTTGGCTTCGTTGAGCTAATATTCGCAGACTTATTTTGTTTGAATTAACAATAAACAAGGAGCCCGTGTCAGAGAAACGAGCTATCGTACTACCGTAGTGAGTTTGGTTGTCAGCCTTTGATTGGATATCGACTTAGCTAACAACCCTAATGATGGCATCAGTGAAATCGTGCTTGCTTTGCAAGCCCAAATTCACGTGAATATAATCTTCAAAGGTCATTTCGTCTCCGTCTGTCAGTCATTTTGCTCTCACGCGTTTGGTTTCTTATTGTGGACCGAGTAGAAAGGTCAGTGTGAATCTTCCGATCAACCGAACCCAAATGGGTGATTGTTCTAATAAAATACAGTTACACAGTCACGCGAAAATCATTAATCAAAATGACCGCTTTGCTGCTTAACAGGTTCTCTCATCTTTGAGTTTGCGCTGACTATCGTTGTTATGACCATGAGTACAGTTTTCTTTGCCATTTAAAAGCCTTAAGCAATAGTTTAATGGCAATATGTCTTTTGCTTACTCTGGACATCTGTGCTTAAAATGCAGAAGCACCGTAGAACATACGTTTTTTTAATAATTTAATGCATTACTACAGCCAAGGAAAAAAGATTTAATGATTTGGTAGATAGACGACCACGAACTTGGTAGTGCTAGTTGATCTCGCATTCAGAACATCATCCGAGTTACCCAATGTTAGGGTTACCATTTAGTGGGCTTCGTGGCTGCTGGGCAAAAGCGATATCACTGTTGCAGAAGAGGGTGCGGCGGCAAATGGAATGGGTAGTCGAATCCGCTGCACTAACCAGTCGGAAGCCATCGACAACGAAGAAACCATTCAAATAACTATCGAACTGACGATGTTGTGAATGGGCTACGAGGACTACAATATGGTACTGAGACTGTAAGAATTGAACCAAATTGACTCATATAAATGTCTCAGTTTTTCAACATATGCCGTAAGGCCTCACTGGGATAGCATGTATAAATGCATTGGAGGCTTCTGTCTACAGCGCGCTTTCAACAGGACCGGTGTGCAGATGACGCAGCCTGATGATAAAAACTGTCGGAGCTGAATATCCGAATTATTGATGTAAACCTGGTGACAATTGGGTTCCATTATGGTATCCGTTCACCGCTAGAATCGGCCGGAATTATTACTGTCTAAAAACTTTATTGGTTCTCACGCTGGATTGGGCTCAAACACTATTGTACCTCGCAGATTAAATTCATCCAGAAAAAGCACCGGCGCAGGCAGCTCTTAAACGCACCCCTCCGACCAAGATGTCCATTCCGGCATTGTTGAGTACTAACACCCATTATTTATTTACGAAAATATTCGATCTGTCCCTCGTACTTCAGCCACCGATCCATGTTCACACTTGTGTCATCTGCATACGAGAATCTTGGCTGAACGCGGACATTGCTTCAGACTCCATCGACAGGACTGAGTTATGGACGAGAAAAAGACTAGAGGCGGTGTGGCAGCATACATAAACTCCTTCTGGTCTGCCGAATCCGGCATACTCTCTGAACGGAAGTGACTGTCTCGTACCGGTACTATCATAACGGACTTAAATTTTTAGCTCGCAACATAGTATCACATCTTGTTCTGTCTCTTCTAGCATCTATTGCTCCTCTTTTTGAGGATAGTCTGCATGCTATTGTAGGTGGTTTCAATCATTCATAGGCCCTGCCACTGTTTGATTTGACGTATCTCTGCGTTTCTCCCACTAGAGGCAACTCCATTTTAGGTAGAATTATTACCAACCATCCTGATTGATTTTCCCATCTCGAGTGGTCTGTTAAGGCCCAGGATATACTCAAGGTCGGCCTTCCAATCCTTTAAGAAAACAAATCAATTCTAAATTCGTCTCTGTAATTTTTCACACAATGACCTTACTCTTCTTAACAAATTCCTTTTACACGCATGTGCTTGTTGCTTTTTTAACCCCTGCTGAATGATGATGTCAAACTTTTCACAGAGACGGCAAACGCGGTCTTTCATATCTGCCTTCCCTTAGAAACATTATCCCTCTCAAATACCCGTATCTCATCGCAGATACTGAGATTTCTAAGGAGACGCAAGGAGCATTTCTACAAGTCCGATTATAACTCACGTGTGCGATATATTTTAACCCTAATAAAAACTAAAATCAAACACATCGACACTACATTCGCCAGGCAACTCTTGAATGGATACAACAACCTATCTCTATGACAAGGCATTCGATTATTATGTGGGGAGAAAAGACGTAAAATGTTCTACGATATCGACAACATGAATCAAACTTTCATCCATCCTTCCACTTATACAACAATTCGATTTGGACAGGGTGACGATGTGACAGTTACAGGTTTTTCTAGGGAAGAAGTTTTCAACCTCCACAGCACTAAAATTACCACAAAAGTTGGTCCTGAAAGTCTGCCCTCAGCCCTTTTAAGCCATGATGCTGTGACTCTGATGGATGCATTCGCTTCTCTGATTAACGCATCATTAAGCTTGTCTTCTATCTCTGATTGCCGGAGATCCGTCACAACTGTTCCCATCCCGAAATCTAACAGTTCTACTGCTTTAGCTAAACGCTTTCGTCCCATCGCCTTAACATCCGGTCTTAAATTCATAGAGCGTGCTATACTTAAGCGCCTGCGTTCTTCTATGTATCCCCCTGTCAACCCATTTCATTTTGGTTATGAATCTAACAGGTCCACTTTGGATGCTGTCATCTCCCTTGCTTATCACATTTGTAAGTCCTTAAACGCATCGATAAGATCTGTGCGTTGCGCCCTTCTACACTATTCGTCGGTATTCGATTCGGACCCACGATCTCTTCTACTTCGCAAACTGGAAAAATTTGGTTGCCCCAGTTCTTTATTAGCAGGGCTGTCTGATTACTTTACTAACCGGACCCGGTACACACGAATGGACGGTAAAACTTCAAAACCGTTGGTTAACAACTCAGGAGTGCTTCCGGGTGCTGTCCTTTCACCGTTTATTTCCTCTACTTACGTCAGCGACTTATCGACTAGTTCTCCCTGTCACCTGTTTAAGTATGCTGATGATGTCGTTCTCTCTCAAGCCGCTTCAAGGAACGATGATTTTCAAAATTTTTCCAACAACCTATCCTCTATCTACGATTTCTCTGCACAAGCTCGTTTAAATCTCAACACATCTAAATGTTTCGAACGTCTGTTTTCTCTCTCTCGACACATTTTGTCTACTGAGAAACACTTGCCACGGCTGATTCTGTGAAACATTTAGGAGCTACTATTGATGAAAATCTAAAGTGGACTTCTCACATTTCCATCTATGTAAAGAATCTCCCAATGGCTGTCATTTCAAAACAGGAATCTTGGACATTACGAGTTGGAACAAATACCATCTCCCGGTTTGTATACCAAAGTGATTTGCCAATCCTTCCTTACTGTTCTCCAGCTATTTTTCCAGGTTTACTTAAAAAGAACTTCAAAATTAATCGCCGGGGGCTATCAATTGTCAGCCGCGTATCTTTCATACCATTAATTAATTTGTCCTTCAATCGATGTGAACAGCACTTACTGGCATGTTAAGAATTTGCTCACAAAAGTCTATCAGATCCAACGCATCCGCTGCAAAATGATCCTTCAAAAAGCCGCTCTGATTTCAACGCGATGCACTTTTATTTCTAAACCGTATGAAATCAATATCCACAGGAACTCCACTGACCCATATGCAGCACACAATGTGATCATCATCATCATCATCGTTCAGCGTTAAACAGCAAGGCAAGCCTCACTGACCGCTGCCTTTCCACAGAGTAAAACGTTTATATAAAAAGAGTGAATATCCAACGGGAACAGGGAGTGGACCTACACAAGCGGGAAAAGATAAGATGCTGCTGCAGCCAACACACGAAAAACAGTCTAACTGCACAAACGCGCGTGTTTTCAATCATTCTGATTCGACAGAAAATGACAACACGATCGCCACTGTTCACGGT
>LUCM01002004.1:0-23746 GCA_008360955.1 Fasciolopsis buskii | reverse complement strand
TTTTAAACCTGTTGCGAGCATTGTACCTGCATAACTATGGTCACGTGAAGGTATACGGTGAAGTATCGAATTCACTCGAAACGACTAGCGATGTTCGATAAAGGTATCCCGTTTCTCCATACCTGTTCAAATTCGTCATGGACGAGGTGATAGAAGATGCCTTAAGAGGTCTCGGCTGTAGGAATCGAACTGCTAAACGGTGAGAAGCTATGACCTAGATTACGCAGATGACGTTGAGTGCCTATTCGAATCTGCGGGCCATGCACAACGTGCACTAAACAGACTCTCGAGGTCTGTGCTTTGCACCTTCAAAGTTTAAAGAGCCGTCACAGGACCGGAAGACAGCAGCGCCGAACTTGATAAAAGGTGGAGAGGAACTAACGATTGTGAACCGTTCCACTTATTTTGGTAGCTGCATTTCGATCGATGGTACCTCCGAAATAGAGGTAACCACGCAAATATCCAAGGCCCGAGTGGCGCAAGCTGAACTGGAGCACTTGTGGCGTCAGCCTGATATTTCACTGAAGTTGAAAGGTCGTGTTCTGTGTAGCAATGCATTCAGTTCTGTTGTACAGTTGCAAGACATGAAGTACATATGTTGATGTTCGCCGTTTGGCAGTTTTCCATGAACGATGTCTACATAGTACCGCTAGGATTGGATGGAGTGGCCGGGTAAGTAAGTTGGAGGTCAGGAATCTAGTACTAGGTGCTAATTCTGAGAATACCTTATCCGAGCGTACGAAACTTAGTAGACTACGCTGGCTGGGTCACGTGTTGCGTATGGCGAACGCTGGTCTATCATACCGTACGTTCCTCTCACGGACTGAAACAAGCCATGTGGAGGTCATATGAGGTGGCAACTTGGAAAGAGAAAACGCACAGTGAACTTTGGTAAATCAGGTGAATCAGGTCTTCGTGGTTGGGGTCTGGAAGACCCGTCAACTAACTAGCTGGAGACACTGAAGGATATGGCAGTGGACCGTGAACAAGGCGATGGTGTCGACATTTTCTATCAAGTCAGAATGATTGAAAAGGTAGGTTTGTACAGTTGGACTGCGTTCCGTCTGTTGGTTACCGCAACCGCCTTTGTGGGTCCATCCACGCCCTGTTCCTTTTGGATATTCACTCTTTTTATAGAAACATGTAACTCAGGTGGAAGGGCAGCGGTCAGTGATGCTTGCCTTGCTGATGATGATGATGAGGCATCAAAGGAAGGAAAAATGTCTGCTCTCAGTTACGTCGCCGATTCTCACAGGCGTCGGTCGGATCGACAGTGGAATAACCAGCAAGCTGACTTTGTGTTTAAAAGAAACAAATCAATGCTGTTTATCGAACGCCACATGCTTTCCAGTTCGTTCCTGGACAATGCAATTATTCCAGATGGACAGTCCGAACTTATCTAGTGGATCTGGATAACAGACGCTGATTACGAAACTGGATATTGCAAGTCCAAAATGAAGCTTTAGTACTTTGATTCCCTTTCCCCATAGACCGATCGATACATCTTTATTGATTAACGTTGAACGATGACAATGATGACATCTTCAGTGAGACGTTTCTGAGGAAGTTTTTGCTTGCTTTCAGTGTGAAATAAATCATAAATGTAGTGTGCTAACAGCTTTGAAGTAAATTTGTTTTATACTTTCATCTTACCCAATAAAAGATAGATCCAGCGTCAACTTCGTTCCACTGGTCGCTCACCACACTAACTCCCTCCCATTTTCTTCCTTCGGATGACTTCGTCATCCTCCGCTGCTATCCTGATGGGTAAGAAGAATGAGGACGCTTGCATCATTTCCAAATCGTGGTTGTCATCGGATGACAAATATGCCTTAGTGCCAAACGTATCTGGTGCGAAACCATGGACCGGTCTCAGTTACCACAGCTAGGGTCATAACGCACACACGTAACCTACGAGTTATTAAACGGAACTCAGTGTAGCTACTTCTGACTTCGCTTGCAACGTACGGCAACAGTACCCGGATGACACGCTGCCATATAGTGAAGGAACCATTACCATGGGTCCACCGTTGGGTAGTCCTACTGTAACTCGGCCGAAGAAAAAAGACCTGAAAATACTAGTGCTCGTGAGGTTATGTCCATCTGCATCAACCAAGACTTAGAAAATAGCAAAAGTCGGTATCCGGTCACTTCACTGTACAAGGCCTAACGGAACATTTCCGAAGTATATTATACCGATCGTTTACCAATTTAAAGGCAAGGTTTGCAAAACATCACTATGGCAGTTATGCAAGACCAACAGAAACAAGTAGTCAGTCCATGCCAGAGAACCAAAGAAATGGTTCGAGCCAACCAAGAGAGCATTAAACGACTGACGGAAGAAATCCGAGCAGGAATGCAGCGACAGCATGAAGAAAGATTGGTAGATCGCAGTTTCTGTCAGATTTACGTCATACCCCACGTCAGCCATACTTTTTCGGTGGCCTCACTGGGAACGCTACGAGAGGTGGACTCAGGGATTTCGATTCCACTGCCGTTGTGCCGGGTGGGTCGATATATTTTGCCGCTTTACCTACGGGTATAGTGGAATGAGCTTGCCCCAAAAATCACTAGGGCTTACTAGGAGAGGACCCGAAAACCATATTCCTTAAAACCACCTAAGGTCGGATAAATCAGGTATAGCAACGAGTCAGGTGAATTGCCATCTAATACCAGTGATGGGTGGACCTGAGGTTCAAACCTATGGTCACTTAAGAGTAACACAATGAACTCCCCTGGCTGACAACGATCCGCAGCAGTCAATAACGACGATGATTACACGGAACGAAGAATGGAATTGTTGCCTCAGTCAACCAGAAGGTGAGTATCAGAACCCGATTTTATTGGTTTGCTAATAACGAAACAACTACCCCCTGGTGATTTCACCCAAGTTCAAATATAACGCTCCCTCCAAACTTACCAAATATAGTATAATCGACGTCCAGGACCAATAAGTGTTTCCCAGGGCGAGGATCACACAGCTTTCGAGCACGGTAGGACTTTGCGCGTCGTGAGACTTTTTCTATGTTTTCTGGTCTGTTTTTAGATAGGAAAACAGGTAACTCACAGAAGACAAATTTGCACGTCTTCCTCTTTGAATTCAAAGTCATCTATCACCTCGGGGACGGTTTCAGTCACTTGGTTCACATCCATCTGAACGTGAAAATAAAATTCTGAGAAAATAGACTCACAATATCCTCCTCAGTGGAACCAATCAGCATCAGTTTTGTTGTCGGCTTTATGGTGAATTCACTTAATGTGGTTGAATCATTAATGGGTAAGTCTATCAAGTATTCATAATCACGAAGTGCTCCTACTGTTCGTTCTGCGTAACCCAAGGATCTTCTGTGTTTCAGGAAGGACCTTAGTCAGTCTGCAGAGTTCACGCTTTAAGTCAGCGATTGTATTCTCCAAACCTAATGAGTCAACCACCAAAACTTGTCCATTGAATTTCACATTCAAGGCGAAGTCGCACATTGTGGAAAAACAAGGGCGAGAAGAAACCGAACGTCGCACAAGCGACCTTGAAGTCTTAGCGGCCTGATATGGCTCGCGGTGCAAGGCCAAGCCAGTGATCCCCGCTCTCGAATTGTCTGTTTATTAGTAGAGGTATGGGTTGAAACGAGGTAAAAATGGAGGAAAATTAGACGATATCCACTCGACAAAAGAAACGACGTAGCTGTCCAATTCCAGTTCCAGTTAGATTACAGGAATATACGGCGAGAAGTCTGATCGTCCAGGTTCTTGCACCAAAAGCCCCTTGGATCTGACGATGCTCCTACAACAGGAGGGTGGAAAACCCTTTCCAGGTCTTACAAGGAAGGAAACAATACATGAGATGCTTTCCTCTCCACCATTTCCTCAACCCCACAATTCACACACTGCCCTCTCCAAGCGCAGCTAGCCATGCATTGCCCAGTCTTCCTTTGAATTCGCAAACTGACCCCACCTCGACCAATTCCTCCGGTAGCTTGCTCCAGTCATCCACCACTCGTATGACGAACGCGTTTCTCCTCAGCCCGTTGGTTACGTGTTCTCGCACAATCGTTTTCCGGTTACCTTTGAGTGTGTCGTTCCCCCTTATCTGGAGTAGGACTCCACGGTGGCCCTGTATCTCGGACAGGCCCTTAATGATCTTGAAGGCGCGTATTAAGCCACCACTTGCCCTATTTCTTTCCAGGTAGTGCGATCCAAGCGCTCTCAGCCTCTGCTCATATCCCGTGTGCCTCAAATGCCAAAATCACCGTGTAAAAACGCGCTGAACATGCTCGAACATTTTACTATCTATTACCAAATATGGTCCCCATGCCTGAACACGGTATTCCAAGTGCGGTCTAACAAATGCCCTGAACAGAGGCAGAAAATTAAGCATCCTGGATCCTGCGGTCAGTGCCAACGCGCTAAGTAAGGTTCCCTAATTGGTGCCAACAAGGTGGTCGGGAAACAGGCTACCTGCAGAGAAGTCGTCTGTCAGTAGGGGTCGATCGCTGTGAACAGTAACTGTGCAAATCAGTGACGGATAGGTGCAACATCATGTGGTGAATTTGAACAAACCGGGAGCGTAATGATTAAGGCGTTTTACTCAGAATCGTTCGTCCTTGTTCGGGTTCGCGTCCCAGTTCGGGTGCGGTGGATATGCACTGCTGATGATTCCTAACAAGGATGAAACAGCTGAACAGCGCTTCCATGGTTTCTTTATGGTGAGTTGAGCGATGATATCACATGGTGAATCATTTCATGAAAACAGGGAAATTGATTGCTGCAGGGGTTTGAAGAGTGATGTCTAAATGAACCCCAAGGCATTTTTTGAATGTGGCATTACTTTGTGAATTGGAAGCCTTTGCGGGCAATAGATTCCTGTGGGCGATAAAAGGTTAGATCTGAGGGAGGTGCGGGGGTGAAGCTTGAGGATTATTCTGGGGTAGCCCATGAAAGAGGTGGGTGGGCTAAAAAGAAAAAATCATCAACCAGGCCTGGCTAAAAATGCTGGGCATCAACACTAAATCATCTCTGATGCGCCTTGCCCACAGGGTATATAGATCAAGGATATGTATGCGAGAAGAATAAAAGCGATGGGAGAGACCTCGTGCTGTTCTTCTGGCAGCTCTTTTTATCCGTTGTAGGCACTGCCAGTCGCGCGAGTGCCTAAAGTGTACTCCTTGGCTACCGCACTCAATCGGCGGACCAGAATATTAGCCACACAAGTCGGGTAAGTCATCCAGCAAGAAACTTGGGAAGGTTGTCAGATTGCGCCCAGCACCTGAGCTTCTTTCTTACCGGCCAGTTGCTAGTGATGGAGGGAAGATAGCCGCGCATCTAACCAGAACCCTAAAAATTAATGGACATGGACATTGAATAGTTCAGTACTTTCGTTAATGAAAGGCGATTGTTCTGGGCTACTGTCGAATGCCATGCGGGCGCTTTTTGGTCGTTTCTGAGAGGGCTTCAGCCGATGTACCATCGCTTGTCCTTATTTATACCCTTCTGGAAGCAAACTTTGCTTGTGCCACATATAGCCACGTCATCATCACGCGTCGCAGTTTAAGGCGGGAGGAACAGCGGCAGGACTCTGAAGTGGACCAAAAATAATAAAGACCCAGAAACTGAACCTTGAGAGACGCCACGAGCGATTGGCGAATGGTTAGAGTTGTCATTACCCACCTTGACGACAAAACTGCGATCAGTAAGAAAGCTACACAGCAGAACCAGCAGATTACCTGAGATCCCATGTAATCTAAGTTTGTACAGCATTAGGTCGTGGGTGCCCTGTCAATGGTTTCCTAAAAGTTTATGAATTTGGCATGTTAAATCTATCCGTTGTCATTGGCATTGGTGGGGCCATCCGTTACGGTCAGCATATCTAGGAGGAACCCATGCTGGGATGGAGATAGATTCTGATTACTTTGTAGGCAGCACCTGCTCCAAGACCGTACTGAGGATATCTTCAAGATTAATTGGCTTAAAGTCGGTGGGAAGTTGCCGGCTGTCCTTTTCGTAGATTGATCCTGTGATTCCTTCAATCCACGCGCAACAGTAGGTGCTGTTGTTCACCTAAGCTAGACAGAATTTAACTGGGTGACTAAAGTCACAGCTCTTCCTTATAATATGTGAGGATGAGTCCAACCAGATCCCATGATACAGCATACGTTTAGGCAGCGGAAACCCTTTAGGATTACACTCGAGGCAATTGATAAATGACACAGGGTGGAGACTAATGGAACTGGGTGAAAGGTAGGATGGGAGAAGATTGGGATGGCGCTGGGGAGTTATCGGAGATTCGTTTGGGCTTTTGGACTAGGGGCGATGGCGTCGACTTTTCCAGACATCTTATATTCCAGGGGAGGCAGGCCCTATTTTTCCAGTGCGGGAGAGTATCTCGTTTTGACTGTCCTCCGGCAAGCCTTGATCTGACCGTTTCACCGGTTACGAAAGAGAACGAACATCACTTTTTCCTGAGAGAGACCTGTTAGTCCGATCCCAGTATACACCCGGGATTTCCCATTGAAAAGGCGTCTTATTGACCCGGGTAGGCGATCATTCCTGAAGCTGGAGATTCGGATCCTTAGGACAAAGAAGCTGCTAGCCGTCTAGATGAGGTCCTTCAGCCATGCATCTACCTCTTTGGATCAAGTCAAGTCAGATTGGATCACAGAACTTGCGGCCCAAGCTGGCGAGGGGTTTGTGAGTTTCACGAGGCTCGAAAGGCCTAGGAACTGCAATTTTTGAGCGGCCCAACTTCTGACGGTAAATTTGCGGCTCCCTAACGGACAGATGTCTTTGGAATACATTTTTTACCAATAGGCTTTTTCAGTCCGCTCTTCTGGCAAGAACCTGCTCGCGGCAATCTCCTGGGATTTAAGGAAAATGAGAAAGCACTTTCCTAATGCGTTCCTGTGTGAAGGTAGGGGCTAAGGCCAAAATGTGCTTTGTAGTGCTCGTCGAAAACCGCCCGGTCCTAAGTACTAGCCAAACAATATGAGCATGTCCCTTAGGATCAGCTGTGAGTTGTTTGGTTGTCACCCAATACCCTAAAAGCTTTTAATAAAGAACACTCAATTGATAGCCCCTTTCGGTGATAGTCAGGCGGCTTTTGGTGATAGAAGGACCACTCTTTGGTAGCGGTTACTATCCTCTATATGGCGGTTTTCATCCCTTGTCTAGATTATCATCGTTCGCAATATAGCCTAATTCCGACCATTCTTCTACCAGTTACTGTCCGCTTGCGCAAACAGAGAATCCTTTTATTTTATCATAATGCTACTCTTCCAGCATGTTATCCCAAGCTCCTGAAATTCCTTATGCATTACGGCTCATCCAATAGTACGACACTGTTCTCAGCGTTACCTACCAGGCAAACATGGTTACCCATGTAACCATGACCCTGGTAAAAAACCCTGGTAATATGCAAGCTTGGAAACCTAAGATGAATAGGGTTCAAAAAATATCTAAGGAGTCCATTCAATACGGATAATCTTTGACCACACAGGGCTTCATTTCATCACTCTTGGGTCCATGTTTTCGTTCTTATTGTCTGAAATAAAATGAAGTATAATCAGTTATTGGCCTGTAGCAGTCAAATTTAAGCATCTCATAATGACGATCACACATATCTGGGGTTTAGGGTAAGAGTTGCTCAATAGATTTTTTGCTTTATTAAATGCATATGCTCCTCAAAATGAAGCTGTAATCAGTCAGAAAAAACCAAGTTTCGCTCACCTGCGCATTATATGCGCATCACAGACTCCAGATGCACATTTTAAACATGAGATAAATTATTGGTAATACAATAAGCAGTAAATTTTATAACAGCATCCGGAAAGAATGATAGAAAGAACGAATCCTCACCAATTCAAATTCTTGGAGCTGCCTGTGACAATGCGGGGCGTAGAATTGCCCGGATTCAATTTCCGAGAGATTCCCCACCCATGATCATCAGGAATAGCAGCTGTGGAAAGGACTTAACGAGCAAACCAACGGTGGACATGCTAGAGAGCTCTAGGGATTACGATCTAACTTCTCCTCCAACGTCCCCAACCCCGACGGCGTTTTCATCCGCAATTGGCAGCACGTCGTTCATTTCCGAGGCCATTGGCAGCCTATTACTCTGCACATTCTTGTTCCTCAGTCCATCGAAGCCTTTGGTGGCACGATGGGTTGACTTTTAAACAGCTCCACTGAGTCTCCAATCAAAACTCTCAGTTCAGTGTCACCATGGCTAACCAAAAATATACCCCTGGCAAAAAATGGGTTAGACTTGATGCAACGATTGTCAGAAGCAGTTACCAACAGTCGGTTATGGCCAGAAAAGGGCGGCACTAGCGGAAACAATTGCAGTAGCGGAAGCAATGGCACAAAAGTGATGAACGGTGCCCATCCGAGTTAGCTGTGGGGTGCAAGTTGCCCACCTCAATGGTCACCCAGTTGATCCTGACAATACTACCAGTGGTATGTCTGAACTAGGAGTGGATCATCATTTCAAGCACCTCCTGCTCAAGTTCGCTTACTGACGTCTCGAGCTCTCAGAGTCAGTTTGTTCAAATGTCTGACTGAACGGAACAAACGCAGTTCGGTTCGTCCAACTTTCATTTCTTGTGTTACTCCTCGCTCTATCCCTCTTGCTAGCAGTTGATGTATGGCTTACCAGCACCATGATTATCACCTCAACTACCACTACTTCTATCATTGTTATTTTTGTAATGTCGTCCACTATTATCATTACTATTTATTTTATCTCCTCGATCCATTCGTTTTATTCCGATTGCCGCCATCATGGGCCTCCGTGCTGAATCATTCACTCAATAGATTATGTTCGTCTCTATCACCGTCTATCAGTGCAGATCATATGTGGTCTTCTTTTGATTCGTTATGCATTTGCTTGCTTTTGCCTTGTGCCCTCTACCATGGTGGAAGTCACTCGTCTATTTATTCCGCGCATTTGAGAAACTATCTTCCCCTCTGGTTGCTACTGGTTACCCTTCTAACCTCTATAGTCTTTACTCTTGGTCTGTTTAAAGACTCGTGATATTTGCATGTTTATATTACAACATTTGCCTGGATCATCGCAGCCACCTGTTCACTCTGCTTCCGTGTTGAGGGACGAGGAAGGAGTGTGGTTGGCCAAACGATCATGTATGCCGAGGGCCGCTATCATTTAACCTGATGCCAGACTGCTTTGTTTTCTCGGAACGTCCTGAGAATCGCCTGCAAGGATACACGGTGTTCATGTGTATATGAATGCTGCGTGGTTATTTGGTCTGAGCCTGTGCGTCAACTCACTTTGGGCGCAGACCTGGATTTTTCTTTCTTTTTTATGTCCATTTGCTCTTTGTTTTTTTGTTCAGCTCTATTTTCCTTCTTTTTCCTCTCCTTCCACCCATTTTATTGGTAAGGGAGTTTCTGTCAGTCATCCATGGTCTGGCGCGACTGAGCATCATAGTCCCACCACGCTACGGCTTCAAAGTGTTTCCGCCGCATCTGGGAGTGAAGGTTGCGATTTCGCATAGGATACTGGCAAGCTTTCAGAATGGCAATCTTCGCTAAGCCTTGAAGAGGGAAACGAGAAAAAATGAACGAAGCACACCCGAAATACACTGTAGTGGAACTGTCAGAACCGGTTGGTCTTGTAGTTACGATAATGCTGTACTTTTGCACCCTCGGCCGCAATATAGGCGTCCGTTCTCATACCATCAAGTTCCATAACTGGGAATGGGTTTTGTAAACAGCCGCCGGATATTTTCAAGGATGGCATGGCTCAAGACTCGGCTGGATGCCCAGGTTTGAACCCCCCCATATTAAAGATGCTGCCTAAAGATCACCTTGAAAAGGGAGACTATTATCCTGGGGTTGCTTGAATCCACCGTTCTGCGTAGTTGGTGCAGCTTGTTTTGGGTCTTCATTGCTGCCGCGACACACCAAACTGAGTGTTTAAACAATTCATGGAGCGACATCCCAGATGCTCAACCTGCATAATCCACTGTAAACCCCGAGGATTGTACGGGTTGACAAATTTGTTTGCAGGTGTCCCTGAAGATAACGACTGCCCGCAATTGGCAGCACCGGGTGGAAGTCGGCCCAGAAAGATTTTTAAGCGGATTGACCCCCAGCTGTCTAAGTAACGACGATGACTCACATGCTTATTGGGCCTCGGTACACAGGTGTAACTCCCGTCCTTTTGCTTTTCTGGTCAGGACAGTTGTGGTCTGATTTTGAGAGGGCCGTAATCTCCATTTACATGTAACGGGTTTGACGGACCCAGAAGAATGCTGTCATGGGTTGCCTATATTAGCAACACCGGTCTGGTATGTTTTGAGCTACGCAAGAGAGGTGTGATGCATCAAAGAAACCTAGCAATTTCGCGATGTTCATTGTGTACGTTTTGTGCAGAGCGAAGATCGCTTTACTCTTCATGCTTAAGTGAATAATTCTGTGAGCTCCATTTTCCCGTCTGCTTTCCGTTGGTATCCAAATTGAACATGCTTACTCGTGTGGATGTTTTTGTTTGGCCTTTGAAATGAGTCAACTTATCCTAAGGCAATGTAAAAGGTGTTCAAGATTATTTTAGCATTTTTCGAAGAAATATTACCCCTATTTATATTTTACCTATCGGTATAAAGTTGGCTGCTTACTCGGTTGCTTTTCTACATGATGTCCTTTCTTGGGGTTCAGTTTTGCGCCCGTGATCGTCGTCGTTCACAGCCAGCCAACCGGTGAGTGTTCTGATTTTGCAGTCAATTCTTTTCAGACTTCATAATATAATTCTCTTTGCCGTCAATAGTTGCCAGAAGAAGGCAAAGCACCATATGTTCCTTATAATAATATGGATTTAATTATTTCTTTAATCTGAGCAACAGATTTTCAGCTAACTTTAGAGGGAGAAGGCGTATTGTCAGAGCCGATATGGTCTTTCCCAAAGACTCGATGAATCTATAACTACGCGCTTGCAAAAATCAACAGTTTCTTTGCGTTCCTGCTGTTGACATTTTACAGAGCGGGGCTTCGTTGCATTAGGTTGGGTAGGATGTAGTTAGGTTGAAGCAGGTGGTATGCAGTCAGGGCATTCTGGTCACCTTGGAAGAGAACTCCAGAGGTACGTGATTTTCGTTCTGCATCAGGCGCTATGGTCTGAAGAAAAACAGTGACGAAATGTTGACGGACGCTGCTGAAAAAGTTGACCATGGAGGCTACATTATTTAGCAAACCAGGTCTACCGATAAAAGCGAGGTCCGTAGGTCATTGTTCTATGGGATACACCCAGTGCCAACTACCGCACTGCGGTTGTTAATTGTGGTATGGCGCAAAAAATACGTTCAAGGAAATACACCCTACGCAAGAGTCATATTTAGCCGATTCCACGAATTTAAAATACGGAGAATTAGATGTTCACAGTTAGTTGTTATGTCATAAGGGTGTGGACGGCCCGTTCACCGATGGAGATGTTTCTCGCTGCTCTGGTCTGCCAAGATTCGCTGCTGTAATTGCCCCTCAGAACCGCGCGCCCGGTACGTATGCTGACGCCCAGAACAACTGCCATCGTTCTTCTTTCGTAATTATTCATGCACACTTACTGAACCTACTATGTGGTACAAGTTGCTATCGTCCTGTTCAAACACAAAATGCTGATCCCAGTATTCTCACGCTTCATGCTCTCTAGCTTTTTATGACTTCCTGTGCAACCCCGTCCTAGCGTTCAGCCCAAGCTGCCAACCGCGACCCACTTCAGTGGAGTCCTTTTCCTAACAATTCAAATTGGTACAAATTGGCGGTAGTTCACACAGGATCAGTTATAACCTATTCTCAGTTGCATGTGCAGCGGACCCGTAGGCCAGATAGTTTCCACAAACAGAGTAAATAGTGACTTCATCCTCTAACCCTTACGCTGGCGGTCCTATCAAAACAACGGCAACCTGCATCTACGAAAACGTCAAAAGATGAGAAGGGAACACGCTACGAATAAGGACCATGCAACCTAGAACGAACTGAGCCATACGGCTCACAGGGAGTAAGCAGACGGTAAGTTTGTTGCACAGTTTCCGTCAACGAAACACTCCCTCCTGCGTATTTCAAGACAGTCCTCTGGACCCCGTAATCTTTTTAAGAAACTGAGTGTTATCGATAGTTCCATTTTTGTTTACTAACGTTAACACCAGCCGGAAAAAACCCAGATTGCCATCTCTCTTCGGCTCTTCTCCAGGCTCACCAAAGGCCATAGATGCAACGCAAACTCTTGCTAAAGGCTCCACCCGATTCTACGAGCTGGTTGCCTATGTCCGCCTCGAAGCTGCTATCGGGATCTGACGCTCGAGTATTGGGCCGCACAACCCTAAGACAAACTAAGCGACGCCAGTGACCGTCCCGAGTGTCCCATCTCATATGAACCA
The DNA here is from genome assembly GCA_008360955.1 of Fasciolopsis buskii. Lineage (NCBI taxonomy): Eukaryota > Metazoa > Platyhelminthes > Trematoda > Plagiorchiida > Fasciolidae > Fasciolopsis > Fasciolopsis buskii. The sequence continues at coordinate 11,369 of LUCM01002004.1, read as the reverse complement.
TTAAGATTGGCCGAAACACTGTCACCAACAACACTTAAATGTCGCGCAGTCCCAAAGCATCCATACCCCTACCGCCACAAAACACAATAATCTTCGATATTAAACAAGAACAGCATACATTTAATTAGTGGCAAGTGTATTCAAGGATTTATTGCAGTTCTCATACCTACTGGTTTTCTTCCCACCACACGTCACAGTCCGCTCCCAGGCGCATAATTCCAGTGGCCATTCTTGTGGATTCCATTGTCTCTCCTTCCAAAGTTCTTCATACAATTTCGTCCCTTAAATAGTTTGATGCAACCTTGAAGGTTTTGCACTGCTTCATCTTCATTATTTTGACTCTTGACCGTTCTTGATTGCCACTGTTCACCCACCTCATATGATATCCAGTGTGGTTTATACTCTTCTCCATCCCGCTATGAAATCCATACTGATCTTCATTGTCACCATGTAACCCTCTTGATTTTTGAGAAAGCCGGCCATAAGGCAACTCCCGCCATTGCTTCCCAGCCAAATTTTGCGCCGACGATACGCACCTTTGATGCATTTAAACATGGACTGGCTCGCAGAGCGCGACTGGTAATCAGCCCCAAAAATTCCAGGCTAAGATTTACCTACCTTTGATTTAAAAGCTTTGAAACTCGTGCTTAGCCCACCGCATTGCAGGTTCTTTTCATGAGGGCACAGACACATTTCATCTTCACGTCTGGTTTTGGTTTCCCATATGTGCCATCCTTGTAAAAATTTGATCTTGCTTTGCGCCTGCCTCCCGGATTTCGAAAAGTATACACTATATATATTTCTTATTGCACACTTGGCTTCCTTATGCGAATTTCTGGGTCGCGCATTGAAATAGATGTAGTGTGACGGAATCCTGACGGCAAATCTTGTGGATGTGGAAGCAGATGTCTTTAGCAGGTCTTGTCTGAACATCGTTGCGGCGGAGAAGCTGGATGAATGCAGACGCCATCGCTTATAACGACAGTATTTGGTTGGCCCCGGTTGACTAATGTTGAGTTTGAACGACACACTGATTAGTATCTTAGAATAAGCGGTTTTGCTTCTGCAACGCTGGAGGAACATTTCGAGTCACAAACGCTGCAGCCAACCCAAAATGACGGTTGTCTTTGGTAAGTGCAGTGCGTACGCGATTGTAAGGTTCCCATTAATATGGACGTTACACTAAGTTCCTCCCACGCATTCGGAAGCTACTGCTATGTAGCCGCGTACCAGCAGTTGCGAGAATGCCCAGTCATGAGTTTAAGAGCTACCTCTGGTCCGTTTCCGGGTATTCGTCGATACGCATAAGGATACCAGTCTACTCTCTCCGGATGATATGGATATACTAAGGGAAACTTCAGTCATCAGCGCAAGTGACCGAATATCCAGGCTCAAAGACTTTGGACAGCGGAGTGGAAAGGTTTTATCAAAATCAAGATTGCGTGCTTCCAGCTTCAAAGCCCGCGCGGCAGCCTAGATCGAGTTATCGGCTGTCATGCGTCAACTTAACCTTGCCCATTAAGCAACCATGGATTGCGGACTAGTAATGAGCCCAAACACCGGACTAGGAACCACGGTTTTCTGGTGCGCCGGTTGTTGGTCATGGGTTCAGTGCTTAGTATCAGATCGAAGTCCTCTAACTGAGCTTGGTTTCGCCGGTTTTAAACCTAATTTCAGATAGCTTGCAAACAGAAGAACGGATTGAATTCTTATACGCGCAGGCAAGACCTGCCTTTGTTGACATGGACGGCGGAAGCTTAAGTAGCAGCGTCGTATTTCTCACAAAAATAGGCTTCCCAGAGAGAGAGTCTGGGGTTAGGGTGAACACTTTAGTGTGCAGTTAGGGCTAGAAACTGTGAAGGTAAAGTGTTCTGGGTCCGCAGTGGATTGCTTATATCGGGCCCCGTCCTTAGATGAGAGTGACGAAGGCAGATAAACGTAAGCATTGGAAGAGCAGCGGCAGCTATAAATTCGTTTTTCACCGTGGGGGACTTTAGTCTTCTGAAAAGTGATTGGAAAGTGGAGGGCGGCAATCAAGGTAAGGCTTGTACTGCTCTTTCACAGTGATAGCATCACATAGTTTCATTTTAGCTTGCTCACGAAAACGGTCAACGACCGTGGCTACAGGAGGACTTCAGAGTGTTCCCCTTCCTGTACACCAGCGACCAAGTTATCTTTAGGCTCACCCTTGCCGGAGACGTAATAAAATTTCCGACGGCTTAGGAAGGAACTTCAGTAAACTGCACCGTCATGACCATTCATTGATTGGTTTCGCGTTTGGTTGCTTAAATGCCAGTACTTGCAAATCAATACGAATAAACGGATGTGAATTTTGAAAATCTATCAGTATGACACGTGCTTTAACCTCCGTTGCTGTGACTGATTCCTAATTGGATTCGGATACCCCATTTACTCGCTTGGGTTCCAAAAAGCATTATTAGGATTTATAGATAGGCTCTGAGACAACCAGTAGAATACACAAACATACACCTCAAAATTCCTTATTCTTAGCACTCCTGATGGAAAGGTTGAGGATTATTTGAAAAGTACCGGTCTGCAGTGCACCGCTTGCAAAAATATTTCGGACGAGCGGAGGGCAGCGGCTTTTCCAGAAGTGGCAAAATCTTTTAATAAACGTGGCCAAAATTTGCTAGCCAATAGGACTATTGGAGCACATTCAAAAGTATCTTTTTGCAATTAGGGTTCATTTGGGGAGAAACACTTTCTGTCATCCTGTAAGTTCCGGGTTGGAATTTACTTCAAGTGCGATGAATTAGGACGGGTTCGGGCAGTCTGGTAAAACTCTGAAACTTATCGCTCCGGATCAACTGGCAGCCACCCGTCATTCAGTAATGCTCGTCTCCCTGGAACCCATTCCACAATGAGGCAGATCTTCCGTAACTTTCTCAATGGCGGCAAACCTGGCCACCAATTCATGGTGCGCAATGGCACCACGAACTGCGGTGAAGTAAGCTATTCACGAAGTAATGCCGGGAAGTTCAGACTTTCTCTATCTAAGGCATTAAGGATCACACTGTGCCAGTTCCAGGTATGATCACAATGCAACTTAGGGTTGCATATGGGAAATCCTTCAATTTTCACTTTCTGTTATCCAACCTGGGCCTTCAGTATTTGACCTCGGGTGAGAGAAGAGGTTTAACATTCCCATGTTCCTTCTTTCAGGGGAGTTCAAACTTTTTTATGCTCAGACTTTGTGCTATTCTAAAGCCACAATTAAAGCTGGCATACTGCCAATTATGTAAGCATTTAATGGTGACCTCTTTTTTGTACACCGTCGCCTGTTACATTACGGTTTGAGGGAGACAGTCAAAACGCTTCGGATTTTTTTGGTTTACAGCGGTGTTTTAGGGCCATTCATGTCATAAAAATGATCCGCACCGGATGTTGCCCGGTTTTGGAAATGGTGCCAAGAATCTTTATTGAAGACGGTGGGACTTTAAGTTTGAGGCTTCATCAACAGATGTAAATTGCTAAAAATCCGGAAGATATACCTTCCAGAGTCAACAGATTCTGTTTTCTCTCTTCTACATTGAGTCCACAGAAAACTTGGTTTAAGATTGCTTTAAACTGGGATTAATGTGGGATGAATCTGAACCCTATACCGCTTAGTTGCTCCTCCTAGCTTTTTACACCCCCAAGAACTTCAGTGAAGAGCACTTCTTGGCGTTCCTCGACTTACTCGAAATGCCCTTAAACAGTCGAAACCGAATTTGGTCTATTATCTCCTGGCCCCTGTCAGTAAGGTAACCTACATGGACGCAATTTTTATTCCATTTTGAACATAAAATTAAAGAAGTTTTGAGTCCCTTCTTGCGCTGGATCATTCAACAATTGTATATGGTGGTCCACCTACCAGTGTTGTAGTCTTGAAAAAGTATGGTTGTCCAACTGTCTTGCTTCACGCAAACTTCTCATTGATGAGAAGTTATTTGTCAACATGACTTGAAGTTTTAGTAACGTATAACTTAGTTCAGCAACTTAAATTAGCGAAAATATATTGTTCTTGGACGGTGCCAGGACACATGCAATGTGCATGGTGGTGACATGCGAGGGCAGCGACGATGAAAGAAATACAGATAAAAATTCTCTCGTGCAGGGGGTAGAGGACCCTCAAGATAACAACTAATATACTTATTGACCATATCTGATTGTTGAAAACATGGATGGTAAATATCAGTTGGCGGGAAATCCAGTTGGACAGGGGGTTCTCGTCAGTACAGCTTACCTAGCTTTGGTTAGTATCCTATAGGCCAACATTTGCACTAAAAAGATTGGTATGGATCGTCAGCCCGCGAGTAGCTCTATTCCTGTGGTGAGATCTCTGACTGTCAAAGATAAACACGAAATGGATGTGGCAGAATGGACAAGGAGTGAGAGAAAGAAAAAAGAAAAACGATGAGCGAAGTACGAGATACTGCCTGGCGGAAAATGTACTGCAGTAAACAGCATATTGAAAAGACGCTGACAACATGAAATGCTGAGAGTGCAATGGTTTGCGACGGTTAGGGTGGTGCTCCTGGATAGAAGTGGATCAATGACATAAACTCAGAGAACTCACGAGGTTTGTTATAGGTAATTTTTATTTTCGCAAATTTTGACCGGGTACGGTAGTAGAGGTTGAGTTGGAGAAGGAAGGAAAATCTGTGGACCAGCTGGTGGAAACCGGACCGGCTGAGGCAATATCAGATCATTCTTGTGAAGAGCAACTGCCAGAAGAAACAGTCATTTTTCAAATGCGCAGACCATCACAAGATTTCACGAGGGACGATGGGTCCCGGTCATGAGGAAAGGAATGATGTGATGCACGTAGAACGTCAGCTCATATCAGATGACGATAAAAAGTTGTACGCGCGATTTCGCTTTGCAATACTTAGGCAAAAGGAGCTCTGCAAGTAGGAACAGCCTAGCACAAAAGGATGTTCGTGGGTGTTAGAACTAGAGGACTATCAACCACAACAGTGCTAATGGGTGGGCTAACCGAGTGCTGTACAGTCAACCTAAAACCACCTTAGAGAGACGAACGTTGCACCCCCAGAACAATGAATCCGGGCTGTCCGCCTGATGTACGCCGGCCAAAGCGGTGCAGTAGCCGAGCCCCACACTAGTGTGGTGACACCAGTGTGCTGGAGAAGTGAAAGAAGGAATGCGGGCGTGGTGTAGGTAGGATTGTATAGTCCCAGAGGAGTCAAAACGGCGGCCAGTGTTAAGTAATTTTTAACTTCCAAGATGAACTAAAAGGCATGGAAAAAGTAATGTGAGACGGCTTGTGCCTGCTGTCGCCAGTGGACTTTGAACCCATTAATCGTGTGAGAGGCTTAGAAAACGGAAAGTATGAGTTTTTGTCACAGTGCAAACCTATCTAGGTTATGGCTGATGCTGTCGGCGAATCCGATCATTTGAGTGCATGGATAGGTGGACCGGCAAATCGGCCGAGTAAATAGCGTATGCCATTCAGTAAAATACAGCGATTCAATATTTAGGGAAATGGCAGTTAGCAGCGGCAGCACACAGTTATGGAGTGAGGTAGATATGCTATGGACAAGCTGTATCCACAGTGAAGACATAATGGTTTATGACGTAGTATCTAAGAGAAAAACCAGCTGGAACCCTAAAAGTGGTGGGGAAAGGAGGCATGGTAGATGTAATCTGTCAGGAGTGAATAAATGAAACATGTGACAGAAGGTATAGAGTTTCAAGGAGGCAAAGTGTAAATAAGTCAGAACTGCCGAAGAACGACGGGCGGATTGCGATGGACGATGAGGAAGGCAGAATTTAAGGTATAGACGTCATTTCTTACCAAAGGAGTCATTAGGATTGGCCAGAATGAAGGTGGTGCACAAACCAAAATTCATCTGTGTAGGGGAGACACAATACCAAACAGTAAAAAGTGAAGACGGTAATGGGAGTGAGTACTCGTAGGTGATGTTCATCTAGGGTGCCATACCTGATTGGGTGAAAGTGTTTGAGTTGGGTGAGAGGTAGGAGAAGCAGAGGTGTACGTGGGTACCCTTGTACTCTTTGTAAAGGGAGTTTTGTTTTGAATAGCCGAAGTTAAATTACTAAGTGAAAGGAATGATATGGGAAGACAAGACGTGTGAGACGCAGTCAAAGTGGGATCATGTGTACGGCGGCCATGTGTGCTAAAGTCAGACCACAGTCTAAAATCAGGAATAGGAAAAACGACAAGGTTTACTGTACATAATTTTATGAAAAAAGGAAAAAAATGCAATGGAAGAAAGTGGGATAGAGCTTCTGCAAGTCTGGTCAGATATAGTAGACAGTTTACCGAAATTAACAAAAAAAACTTCAATGTATACACCAACTTTTGACAGATATGGACTATAAAACAAAACCGGACTGTAAATACATACTGCCCTGAGTAGGGATTGACGGTAACACGCCAACTACCCGAAAGGCAATTTCAGACAGAGTACACCGACAAAATGTAACACAAAACACCTTGTGAAAAACAGACAACGACCACAACTGTTGCCTTTGACGGCAGGTTTCACAAAGTGATCTGATATTGAATACGGGAAATACGGAACGAAATAGGCAAGAAATTTCAATCAGTGTGCATTTTAGGCTATCCCCCAAAATTGTGCCGGGCAGCCGGTGGTCTGCGATAGTAATTGGTTCATTTTCCTCTTCCTAATTAAGTTCTATTGAAACCGGAGCTATCGCGATTTACAGCAGTACTGCTGTACTCTCAATTTTATGGAGTATACGAGGAACTTCCGCAATAAACCCTTAGTTGACCTAGCCCAGATCCGCGAAGATTGGTCGATCCCTTCCAATGAACGTAGATTACGTTAGCCTCCGTGCAGGGTGCACATGGCTTCGGGGAAATGTCATTCGAACCATGCCACGGACAATAGGCTGACAACGATATGCAAGCCCTAGAGTCCACTGATCTCGGTTTGCCGTTTTGCAGCCACGCGGCTCATGCCAAACCATTAAAATTTTGATCATCATTCAAATATTTCTGCCTGGAATATGAAGCCGGAAGGTATTATTTCAACCGTCGCCGTCAGGTTTTGGCTGGATAATTTGCCCGCTTTCACTGACGGAAGTAGTTGGTTTGAGTGTCACCACCCAAACATAGACCATTATTGTTTCTACGCAAAGGTAGACTGTTTGGCGCAGACGATAGCTTATACTTCGTGCCACAGGACACGGGCAATAAAAGCCTCTCGTTCGGGAACCCTTCGGACGTCACAAAGCAAAAACATAGGACTTCATTTCTGACGACCTGCTATTTTGTAAGCACTATCTCGATCTTTTAACTGATCTGATTGTGCTTCGGCTGACCCCGCCTAGGAGACTAGAAGGTTGCGAGCTGAAGTCCCATTAGACTGTCCGTGCCAGCAAACAGCCTCCAGTTTTTCCGTAATTGATGCGGACAGTGAACTCTTTCAACTGTGAGACACCCAGGGAAGGTAATACAGCTGCATGCATTTTCTCCCTCCCATCCACCTATGAAACTCGCGAGCATCATAAGAAACGTATTCTCGGCCAGCTTAAATTGAACGTTGAGGTCAGTTGCGCAACTATGTAAACAGGTGAACAGACTACCATACATTTTCCCTACCTCCTACCATGTTGAACCGATGTGTGGCCAAACTCACCCACCCATATTTATGAGAAGCTCAATCGCCCTTCTTGCGCATGAAGCAGAAAGCCTGAACGTGGACTTGTGGTTGGCCGGTCCTCGCCATGAGTTGCCATTGTGTCTATTTGTTTTAGGCAATTAGTGTTATTCCGATACTTTTGGCAGAGTTAGAGCCATTATCCTAGACCGAAAATTCGGCATCATTTTTCTGAACATTAGATATCAAATTACTCGCTGATTAACCATTTTATTTTTTTGTGTAGGCTCGCATCGTCCCACCCGCAACTTTCATTTGACCCCAATTCAAACGATCTCATATTTTACTGTATAATTTCTTTCTGTCTTTTCATTTGTTCCAAAGATTAAACAAGCCTATTGTTAAGTCTACCCATTTTTTCTATTTGCACTTTCCCAGAATTCTAAAAGCCACCCAGTTGTTCAGGCGTATTTTTTGACTGAGCCACTTTTGTTTTACTCATCACTCTCGTATGTTATTTACTGTGGCCGACCATTTTATCGTTTGTCACTTGTAGTAGGGTAACATTGGTCCGCTAGTTCACCATGCGGACCGTTCTGCATAAGCAAAATCTGCACAGCAGAAAACCTGCGATCATAAAAAGCATTTAGCGAAAAACTTTGCTCCTTCTAAATACTATAGTTTGGACACCGACTTAGGCCAACCATTGTCCGTTGAGAATTCCCTCCGCCTTTTCCATTTATATCCTCCTAACGTTTGAAAAATCCCACAGGACACGTTAAGAACAACACAACGTGGCGAACAAGCTCGTTTTCAGTTTTTCGTATTCATGCCAATACATAACATTAAATATGGTCTGGAGGTGGTTCAAGGGAAATTGTCGGTTTGCAGTCACATCAGTTCACAACTCTAAGAGAACTGCGTTGTGTGTATGGTAATTGTCATAATTTGTACACACCAGTCGTGTAGCCACTTGTCCGATGATGACAAGTGGGACAAAGAGGTTTAAGAGTCTGGATAAATTGTTTCGGAGCGCATGGAGGGAGTTACACAAACGGATAGATACAGTTTCGGCTATGTTCAAGATTCGACGCTTAACAGTTCTTAATTGTCCGCTTCTAACTTTGTAGATGGTGCGAAAAACACTTGTCACGTTTACTAAGTGGTTTGACTGGACAAGGTGTGAACACACCGCGCGTAGTGATTGCTCTATTGTTTCTGTGATCCACCCAACCGGAGGTGTTCACGAACGGATCGGACAACGCCTGGTCTGCGGCAGTTATCCTGGTCCACGAAGAGGTGAATGAATAAACACAGAATAAGGCTGCAGAATCTGGCAGCTTTTTGTGACTGGGAATAGTCCCGGTCCTAAAAATGTCAACATTACTTGCCGTTATATAGATCCCATAGCTACAGGATTTCGCAAACGCGTTATTGCCAGTAACATTGTTTTAGTTGTCAAGGTTCCAGACCGCCTACCACTCGAGACGGTTAAACTTCGCATACTAGATGCATCCAACACGTCCTAAGACCAATGACCTTGCATCAAGCTGCGGAGAAAATTGCAACTTTACGGCTTCCGCCTTCTCTTTCAATTTACTGATGAGCTGACAGCTAGGCAGTTTTTCAGCTAATCGCAGTTAATTTCCCGAATTAATCCCTTCAAGAACATTAAAATCTTTACCGCAGAACCTCCATAGAGGCGTCAAGTTCTACTCCTCGGCCACAAACTTGTTCACGAAGTAAAAGACCCATTGATGTCACAGGGTTTTGCTCAAGGCATAAAAAACAGTCGAGTTAGATGTATCCAGCTCTTTTTTCTTCATCAGGTGCCACACCGTCTGCATCTCATGTTTCGTCAGATTGCCTCCACCTTTGAAAGAAAGGTGGACGATGAAGAGAATGTTCATCAGGTTGTCACGGGAACCTTACCCTGAACCACTATGCCGAACATCGATATTCTCGACCGTGCCCTCCTATAATATAAATAATAATATAATTTGTATATTTCTGTTGCGAGATCATGCGCAAGGCAGATCAATTTTTACATAGATGACGCACATGAAATCGACTATGTGAACGAAGGGACAGGGGGTGGAAGCGACCTCTAGTGATTTGGGAGCTGTTTGTTTGTGTATATCTGTTCGACATCGGTCATGCGCAATAAATTAGGTCAGGAAAGGACAATGATGAATGAGAAAACGGACCAAACAAGCATAATGTGTTTACGCTCAGGAATTCATAAAGCAACGTGGTTTTGAGCAGGGGGGTTGTAATCAAAGCTAGGTAATGTTCGCAAGATTCTTCAGTGGTTGCTTCCAGTCTACACTGCAAGTTATATTGTTTGAATGCAACAAAGGTGGTATCGCCGGGCGCAAATATGGCTGGAGTGGCAAGGCTGTTCGCGCACGTGCCGGGCTATCAATAGTCAAGAATGTATGGTGCGATGTAGTAATGGATGCCATACGGAATGGAATGAGCGCAAACTAGATGGATATCAAAGGTAGTAGAACAAACTCAAATTCAGAAGCACAGACGATTTGCAAGGAGGGCGGCAAAGGATGGGGTATTGTGCATCGTCATCTAATACATTGAGGTTTGTTCGGCATTTTGGTTCATAAATTGGGCTGGTTAGGTGAACGCGCGTTGGAAAAGAAGGAGACCGGAGTCAATTGGCATGTTGTGGATGATCGTGAAGAACTCTTACCAGGAGCTCGGTATATTGCCAAATTCCGCAGATGAAATAGAGGTTAATAAAACGACGGTCTTCAGCTGTCTCGGTGTCAAAATTGCATTGTGAGTCAGTTTATCACATGCCAATAAAGAATGTGACCTTCGTGAGTCCTTTTTGTAGGATTGTTAGAAGAATTCGGGAAGGAGCAAGAGAGGACGCCAGTCAAGTGTTGCACATGAAACTTATGGTACAGTGCGTTACCACACAGTGCTATGGGTGGCTGACGAGTGTGCCACCACCCTGAAAACCCTTAGAGGGTGAAGCAGTGTATCCGCCACTGTGCACCGCAACCCTGCAGCCGAGCTGCCGCCCATGTGGCCCGGCCAAAGGGTGGATATGCCGCGCCCGCATTTTTGTAACGCCACGTGCTCGGGTGTGGAGGGTTTGGCATGGTATGGTAAGGAACATGGCTTTCAGGATCGGATTTCGCAGAGCATTGGGGATTGTTTTATCCAACAGGACATAAGCCTGGAAGAGAGAAAGACGGACGGCATCTGGCCTAGATGCCAGCTGCGATTAAGAAGCGATCAATCTTACAGGCACTAGAAAGAAGTTACTAGGCGCTAGTCAATTCAATATCGGACCGGTGACTGGTAATCTGGTTTTCTTTTTATAGAATACTATTTATACGTTTTTAATAGGTGGCTGGCTATGTTAGTGTGTGATCGTTCGCGCTCATGAAACAAAACGGTATTTGGTGGATCGTCCCACTGAGTAAGGAAATGAGCCGGTATTTAATAGGACGGAAGGGAGTAACTGCTGCTTGATCTAATAATGTCTAACTACAAGATTGGATGCACTAGGGATTGTGACTGAATTCACTTTGAATCAAGGTTATATGTCGCTCTAGGGGCCGCCTTAAACAGATGGTCAGGAAGCCATGGGTATGTTGTGTAAGCCGTCATAATGGGAGAGAGTACCACATTAGACTCTATATTCGCGGCGATGTTGAGTTCTGAATTGGCCAAAAGGATAGATATCGATCGTATGAGGCATAGTAAAGAGATCCAAGAATTTGCCTATAT
>LUCM01002003.1:0-12941 GCA_008360955.1 Fasciolopsis buskii | reverse complement strand
GGATATTCACTCTTTTTATAGAGACGTGTAACTCTGGGGAAAGGCAGCGGTCAGTGAGGCTTGCCTTGCTGTTTAACGCTGAATCATGATGATGATGACGAATATGCTACTTAAACCGATATCCATTCTGGTTGCCTTTTGCTGTTGTTCCTGAGTTTTTCTCAGCCCAACTAATGAATTATCGACGAGTCGCAGTTGTGGTTCTTCTGTGGATTGTATAACAATGAGCTTCCGCTGACGTTGCTAGCGTTTGAAATTAGGTTCCGATGAGACCAGTTCGGCGTATATAAGTATAGATTTGTTTCTATATGAGAATATCGGGTTCGCGTACCCGACGGTCGGTGATAACCGCGACACTGGTTGTTTCCAAAAAAATTTGTGCCTTCATTCAGATGCTCAAACTTCGGATGGAACTGCGCATGCAAACGAAGTCCACTTCCTATGAGCCTCATATATTCACTCCTATAGAAACATGTAACTATGAGGATGACGGGGGCCATTGGGACTCGTTGTGCTGTTTAGTGCTTACCGATGATAATAACCAGAATGAATCCGAAAACAGCCACTTTATCGGATCCCCTGAAACGGGAGCGGTTGATCTGTATTTTCACATCACGCTTTTTTTTCTGGAGACTATCTTGTCGGCGTCCGTTTTATTTCGCAAAATCCGCGTTAAACCACGATTCTTGCATGCAAGTCACACGCACACGATATAAGCAGGAATTTGGGAACTGAGTAGTAGATAAACGTGACATCTTTGTGAACAATGTCGCAATAAACAGGTACAGTTCTGGCACAGTTAGCGCTGGTGGTTCTCCAGGGTTTGTTGTATTAACCCACTCGTGACATTTAATCCGAGTCGGCTGGTCCAGATCTCCAATGTCAACTTTAAGGATACTAAGGGTATGTGTTCATGCAAATAAAGTAGTATACTTTTGTATGTTGTCCTGTTACCACTTTATTCTGCCTTAGGGCAGGCCGAGAAAATGCGTGCGGATCCAGATTAATCGAAGGGAGCTCTGAAAAGATTACAGCTCTTAATACAAATCGGTCGTTCGATTGAAGCAATTTTCAAGTCGTGTGTGGAAATTTTGGAATGAAAGTCCTCCCCTTACGAACTATAGGCTTGTTTCGTTCAATTACTCCCAAATTGGAGTACAGTGTTTTATAGCAGTATTTTTTGAGTTTTAAAATCGCAATTCCGTTCTAATGAAATCAGGGCCACAGAATATTCTTGTTTAGGCTTTCTGTTTGACTCTCTCGCTGTTTCCGAAAAGGTTGCTCTACCGAACCAAGATATTCAAAAGCTGAAGAGACCTAGTAAAATAGGTAGCACTTTTCCCAGAATAAAAAAGGGTATTGCCTAGTTGAGGCAGTAGGATTTCGTTGGCGAAGGCGGTCAGCCAGTCGCCTTTGGGGTTGCCAGACATACTGGAGCGCTTATCGACTATTTTTTATGGTGTTGAATTGGACCTCAAGCTAGTGATCGTAACGCTGTTGAACCAGACGGGTGCCGAATTAACTAGAAGGTTGTTAGAATTAAGGGTCGGATTGTATGCATATGATAACTACTTAATCGTACAATGAAGGCGAGTGAGCGTAACAGTATGAAATAAAGTATATAAAGAAGTAGCTTCTGACCGTGGTGCCGATTGATAATTGTTTCATCTATGCACACCAACTGTGAATGAATGCTTTTCCTCCACTTTTGTAGATAAATCACACTAGTAATTCCCCGATGGTTTGTGATTGACTTACGGTTGACATAGACAACATAGTGATTGCAACGTCAGCGGTATACGTACCGTTTTCCACGTTTTTCCAGAATTATGTGAAATCGGGTCTTTTTGTCTCACCGGCGCACAGGCAACTAATTTTCTGCAATACGAATGCGCAAATGTATGTGAGATACGTCACATTTCGGCGCATAAATCCATAAGACTAGTCAAGATAGCTCGAAGTCGTTCAGACGACTTCAGTAGTTTACCATAATCCCGAAATAAATTGTCATGGCGTAGATATCAAGTTTATCCTAGTAAAACAACTAACATCTATATTTTTAGCAAGCATCTGGTCTACTGTGCCGACATTCGATTGCTTCCAACTGTGGGTCTGTCGGGTTTTTATTTTCTAGTTTTCATCTACCTCCTCTCGCTTGCATTCGTTGTGGTATATTTCATATCCGTATTGCCCAATGTCCCTTCGGATTTCAGTTTTATTTTTACTGAGACTGTTCTTGCATGTATCTCACGTGCTTAAGAAAAAACTATCAGAAGTGCTATTTTCGGTAATTACTCACAAGAGAGTAGCGGCCAGCGTTCGTAAGGCCATAGGCAAGCGGATTTGCCGGGAAGCTGTTTTCCAACCACGAGAAGAAATGCATGGAAAATTTCGTTTATTGTTTACCACTCGTTTGAGAAATATCCTAATCAGCGGGTTAGTTTGTTCATTAACTGATTTACGGTCCACTACGAATGCTAAGACACCATTGAAAACCACAGAGATACTGCGCGGCTGTCTCATCCTCGTTAAGTAGATCTGCATCACTGTTTTTTCCTAACTATAATACAGTAACTATGCAGGAATTACATGATTCCCATTGGTGAATTGAGCTTTGATTACGAGCAAAGGAATGTAACGGTGCAGGAACAGCTAGGAAGGGTAACGAAAGATAGTAATGAGACCGTTTTTCTGGACGGATTAATAAAGTATACCGTCAGATTTTTCACGGCGCCAGTTATTCTTTTACGTGGTAATGAAGCCAATAGACTTAAACTGAAATTTGCACCCATTGAGCCGATTTCTGATGTCCCTTTTCTCTGAAGGTCGCATCGCGACCATAACTTTCATCAATTTCAGACCGATATTTGGGATTATTAAAACTGTAGTAGTAGTGGTAGTAGTAGTAGTAGTAGTAGTAGTAGTAGTAGTAGTAGTAGTAGTAGTAGTAGTAGTAGTAGTAGTAGTAGTAGTAGTAGTAGTAGTAGTAGTAGCGGTAGTTATCTTTCAGAAATGACGTTTTTTGCATCTGTATTCGATCTATCGTTGCTTTGACGACGGGTTACCTGTCTGGAGTTATTCACATTGCTTAGCTAGTATTTACTAATATCCAAAGGGGGCTAATTCGCTATTAGACATGGCTGTTTCCTCGTTATTATCACCCTTTGTTTTATTTTGGACTACAGTAGAACTCACGACCTTAAATATTTGAGTTCGTTGTCGCAAGTTTATTTTTTACACTGCGGTTGTCTTACCATTTGCTTATTTCAGTTTCTAAAAGCACGAAGCGCTCCGCATTGAGCCTTCATCAAAACGGCGGTGCCAAGCTATAGGCCATACCCCATCTACTGTGTAATATCCTCCCAGTCATCTTGGGAAACCACTATTCTTTTATCGTTTAAGCTGTTGACGGTGCAGTTTCTGGCTTTCTGCGGTCGTCCTCGTGGGCACCGACATACACTCACCTGATTTTTTCAGGTTGGTGAATGTGTGCGGTCCACGTATCATGCCATCCAGTGCACATTCGGCCTGCTGTACTGGTCCTAGCGCCGTTGTACCGCAACCCGTAACAGCACCTGCTCCTGTGATGCATGCTTATTACTACAAAAACACAGCTCCCTTGGCTGGTTTGGGTTCCCCGGCGATGCCTGCCTCTCAAAGAACTCCATTATGTTTGCAGACTACGCAACAAGCCTCGACGGTAACACAAGCCGTAACACACATGCAGCAGAATCCGCCTTTAAACAATGGCTTGGGCCAAACAAACAGTCACATGAATACACCCAGTCCTGGACGGTTTAATTCACCGGGTCCTCATCCGACTAATGCGATTTACAACTCCTCACGATCATCTTCAAGAAGTTGCCAACCAAACGGTCCACTGCCCAATACACCTGATTTAATGTCCATATCAATGCATTCACCACCCACCGGTTTCCAGTATTGGAATTCTAATACTCCCAACTCAACTGCATTTAACTCGCCTTACACACACGGGAACAATAATTTGACAGCACCGCACAACAACTACAATTCGGCCGCTGTTCCAGTGTCCAACAGTAGCACCACAGGACCCGGAAAAGGTGCCGGCCCGGTCCCCAAATCTAGTACGAGTACTCACAACAGTAGTGGCAACAATAACACCAACAACACTGGACATTCAAAAGCTTCGTTGCAGAATACTGCTCATCGTCCTTTGTGGAAAGATCGGCCCCATGTCGGTCGGTATAGCCTGATTCGAACTATTGGGAAAGGAAATTTCGCCAAAGTCAAGTTAGCCCAGCATCTGACAACGGGGATGCAGGTATGTCCTTGAGTTTCACTCATTTAATTCGGTTTTAGGCTTGCATATATGATCTTTGTATCCAACTATTTCCTTAACGAATAGACTCCATTATCAGGCGGGTTATCACATGAGCTTATTTCCATTCCTTTTTACTGCATACCTATCTCGGCGAGAATCAGATCTCGTTTCTTCATCATCATAGGTCGTACAGAAACCACAGACCTGTTTTGAGTAAGTCAGTTTCGGTGGTTCCATCACTTTCATTACGTGATTGGAACCAGGCTATATGCGCACGCAACAATATGGCAAATACCTCGTAATAAGTTATGGTAGTGGGAGAATAGCTGGAGGAAATATCATTTTTTCTTTTTTAGATTTAGCTGTCAAGCTCATATGACGATTGCACCCTTCGGCCTACTGACTTTGATTGTGAGCCATCTCCCCAGTGGCAACTATCATTTCTTGTCCTAGAACTAGCAGAGCACAAACCGAAACGAATAATTAAAGTTACTTCTTTATGTTTCTGTGCTGAATTCCTAGCTAAGTACGGCACCGCCTCCCAGACCAAGACAAATAACGCACCTATGGAGGCAATAAACCGCTCGTCATAATAGTACCCTTGGCGAAAAGTGTACGCCCTCAAGAGAAGGGTGTTCACTGTTGCGTTTCATAGAGTTTTACTGCAAGGTTGTTGAGCCCGAACATTCCTACCAAGAGACGTCACGGCGTTTTGTCGCCGACCACCGATGACTCTGAGGCCTTGATGGAATCTAGTGAGAATATCGAATGGGCGATGGTCGGTCTCTAGAAGGATTTGGTTACCATTTTCTAAAAGAGCTGCAAGGGAGTAGCAAATTGATTGAACCTTGTTATTAAGTGGGTCCTGTGGAGTGAATGCTAATCGCACGAGCTGTAGGTTTGCATAAATTGTCTCGCATCCCATGCTAACTGTTCCCAGTAGTCTATGGGATTTTTCTACAACGAGGAATAGGCGTTACTGTTTACGTGCCTTTATGACTTTCCTCCTCACAAACTGCGTCCTCTAGATCTGTCTGTGCAAACACATACACACACACACATACTCATACCTATTCACCCGTTTATAATTTTTAGGTTGCTGTCAAGGTGATCGATAAAACTCTTTTGAATCACTCGAGCATGCAAAAGGTAGGTGTCCACTGTCTGTGGTTTTTTCCCTTCCTAATCCTTGACTCATAAATTGTCTAATGTTTTCGTTTGCAGATATGCATCCAAAGACTAGGTTGACTGGCGGACGTGCATGTGGTAGCGAAGCAATGAGTTTGCATGAAGTGAATTATCTTGTCGTGATAGATTCAGCTGCGCTGACACTGATCGGCAAATGATTATGTTGCGCAACTAGAAATGTGTTAGATTCGAGTTTTCAAGCGGTATCTGTTCACTCCAGCTTCATAATAATCTTCCGATAGTCATAATCAGAGGAACAGAGTTCAGACAGCTGATTTCACTGGATTTTAATTGCACTTCTTTATTGGATCAAGCTCTGATTCCAGCATTACTATAAATTACGATCGTATCTTGTGCTAACTGTTCTAGGTCTTGATGGGAAGTTTGCTTACATCGCCTGGTAATTAAAAGCTGCATGCTGGTTATGCCAACCGGTTGAATCTAACTGCGGGTATTTTAGTAATGCGATTCATTTTTCTGAGGTTCTTGCATTTTATTCAGTGAATTAGTTTTGTGGTTGATTGCGGTCTCGTTTTTAGCTTCCCGTAACTATGCCAACCTTGCATAGACAGTCGGGTCCTCCTTTCCGATAGAGGTTTTGGTCGTTTCTTATTCGGATCCACGGTTAATTAGAATCGGTGCGGTTATCGGTGTGGTTGGCTGCGAGCAGTTCTTGCTGATTATGATCCGGGTCTTGATATTTAGCAATAAAGAGTTCTGCTTCCGCCTGGTTGTTTACATAAATAACCAGGATTTTTTCCGCTTTGCTTAGAGAAACCAGTAAGCGCTTGCCTTTAAATGGTACCATATCATGTATGGAATGGGTGCTTCTCCGAATCGAGTTCCCACGGAAGAAACGTTACTGATCCGCCTGAACCGAAACCATTTAAGTGTGCTTAGCGTTATGCGATGCTCGCAACCTGAACCAATAAAACAATCCGCATAATGCTTTTTACCATAGCGAACTAGCTAATGCAGCTCGTCCCATTCCCCTGCTTTGACCTATCAATATCCGGTAACTTTCTCCGTCGCTTCGGTTCCTAGGTTCGTAGCTTTCGGTTATCCTTGGTATAGTACAGCTGTTTGAAGCTGTAGGTCATGCTGTTCCCGCTGCTTTCAGTTAGAAACTTGAAAGGACACATCTTCCACCATGTTATACAGTTTGGGTAGTTGCTTGTTTTTCTAAAACTGTATAAAGCAATTTGTCCTTGCGTGCTTTTTCAAATCCCTAGTAAGTTTATTTGAATGTCTTTAGTGTAAATGATCGCTCATTTTCCCTAATCCGGTTGCATTTTTCCTAGTTATTTCGGGAGGTGCGTGTTCTGAAAACTCTCAATCACCCGAATATCAGTAAGTGATGAATTGCGACAAGTTTTTTCGATACCCATTTCCTGCTTTCTTCTGAGTTAGCAATTGAGGCTGTCCAAAACAGGATTTTGACCAGGTGAATTACCGATTTAGTCGGTGGTGGTCAAGCGGTTCTCATCGTGGCATATAGGGGCCGATGTCTCTGGCACGGACCATTCCATGTCTGATCACTTCTAGGCCTCGACCTCCTTCATGATCTAATACACGATTGTTACGTAATGACTGAAAGTAAGTGAAAATGATAAGGGGAAGTCATTCAAGTAGATTGCTTCATAATTTTGGGCGTGTTCCGAATCCAGCAGAGGTTGACTCATAGAAGTAAGAAGCCATCGCCGACTGGTTCACACCACATCAAGTAAATTTGCGACTACTGTTAAACTATTTCTTCATTATTCTCATCAAACCGTTAAATAAATCAGAAGACAACTAAAGGGGTGTGGGCTTTACTAACTTAACTTTCGGTTCAATTTACCGTCGGTAATTTGTCTCTCAGGCAAGATATACAACATCACACATGTAATTATGTCTATCTTCTTGCGGAGTGCAACACTTTGCAGATCGAGTAAATGCACTAGATACGATCGGCTACGTATAAAAATTAACGCCCAGGTATTCTGTTCTCGCCAGTGGGCTTGCGAATGATTTAGTATATCTACGATTTTTTCATTTAGATCCAATTGATTCTTTTTATTGACCCAGGAACGTTACCTGTTGTATTTTGGGGACTGGGAAGAAATTCCACCCTATTTTTTTGTTCTAGACAAGAAGGTTGGTGCCTCAGCAAAAATAAGGCGAATGCTAACTTGATTCTCATTACTTCACCCTCCCTTCACTCTTTAACGTACAGCTAGCAGGAATCGGATCTTTCTAGGCTTCGTATCCGCAAATCAGAAATGTGACTCATGTACTGTGCAAACATTTTACGCGAAAAGAATCCATATCATCCCTTGAGCATGTTAACATTAGATGATGTTACTACTTCGACCGTAATGGTGTTCCATTCTTTGAGAAATAATCACTGCTCTTTCCTGATGCTGCTGTTCTTAAATGTCGCTGGAGTTTATCAGTCTGTTGACTGAAATCGACCAGTTCCGACGGTGTTCGAGTGGATTAGGCATCTGACACTCCAAAATGGTCAGAAGTTGCAATCCCAAATCCGCCTGCCACTCTGGTGATCGATGGCGATTCGCTGTCGCGCGGTTCGTTGTGACACCTGATCTAAGGGGACCTGGCATAGTTCCTAGTTTCGGAGTCACGGTTCGCCCACCCATGGTGTAGTGGGCCGTAGCTACTATGGAGCATGCTCCTTCCACTGCACTGATGCGTGAATCACCTCACAGAAAAAGTCTCAGCTGAACCGGTTGTAACACTAAGCGGGTTTTCATGAATTCCTCGTACACTTTAAGAGGAAATCACCAGTATTGACAAAATTTATGCAAAAATTCATCGTCAGCCAATTATCCATCATTATTCAGTGTCGATACCGAGGGTTTTGCGATTATTTACAACCGGTCTGAAGATTCGGGGAAACTTCATTTGAAAG
The DNA here is from genome assembly GCA_008360955.1 of Fasciolopsis buskii. NCBI lineage: Eukaryota > Metazoa > Platyhelminthes > Trematoda > Plagiorchiida > Fasciolidae > Fasciolopsis > Fasciolopsis buskii. The sequence continues at coordinate 4,539 of LUCM01002003.1, read as the reverse complement.
TAAAAGTAGTTTACTTAAAATTGAGAAAATAAACATGAAAAAAATCGACTCAAATGTCCACTTCTTTAGGTTCCTCCACAAAAACAGTATTTCGAAAATACTTTTTTACAAGATATTCGTGGAGTCGAAATAATTAGTTCATCTCTTTGTCCACATAGGTTAGTCTTTATTTTGTTTTCCGAATTACGCTAGCTAATTGAATATTGCAAACTAATGGAGAACTATCTTCAGTCTCTTCAGTGACACATTCCCGTCCTTGAGATTAAAACTTCCGTATTAGTCCCATTCTTTATCACTAATCAATTCGCGTAATCCAAGACTGCTTCCATTAGCAGCTAGATAGTATTGACCATTGATCAGTAATGCAAATGAAAGGCAGAATACTAGGTTCTTGAAATCACTAAATGAAAAACTGAGTCCTATTCGTATACTCTTGTTTGAGGTACTGTTATCGCTGAGATGAGCAACATCCAAGAATAGTAAATATGAAAATGGTCACGGTTGACTATGGACTGAAGAAAGTCCCTCAGTTATTAGATATCCATCAATGCCCTTGTGCTTCTTTATTTTAAGACCCTCAGTTATTACATTTCTCGGCTAGAGCTCTGCTTATCTTGCTTGCAACAACGGCGTCGACCGCCCGATTGTTCAACTTACCGATTGCTCTTCGCTGTAATTGTGAATCTAAAATAGATTGACGCATGGCAAGAACACACTTATTCGATCCACCACTTCAGTGTGGAAGGCAACCATCAGACAATTGAGGTCATGCAAAATCTGCGACAACTGCCTCTCATGAGAATTATGCCAAAAATTCATTTCACACTAATTGTCCAAATTTAATGGTAATGATATAGCAAATAGAGTTCGCACTATGGGCAAGCTCTTCATCAGAAATTTACGCCACAAGGAAGTCGTGATTTTGGACAAGATGCACGATTCTACTTTGCTCTCAAAATTCACCATTGAAATGATTATGGAGATCACCACATAATTTCTACGTTTGAGAGAAAATGGATGGACGATAAATTTGCAGAAAGTAAACTGTTTAATTTGGAATATATGGCGAGGCAGAGTTGAATGGCTAATGCTGAGATGAAGACCAAGTAAGCTGCAAGCTTTTCTCGATCGTGTGAACGATAGTGTAGGTATGTTTTAGCTATAGTATTTGTATCTTCAAGTGTCAAAGATGTTGGCAAACCGAAAATATGTCTCCAAAGTCGAAAACTCGTACCTGCAGGAGTATAAGCCGGAGGCAGACAAACTTGCTTGCATGGAAAGTCACGTATCGGATGAGGTCCTCTGGCGTATATTGAAAAGCTTCTCTTGGTTCCACAGAAGTAGGTGTTACGTGTAGTCAGGTTTGATATCCGTTATTAATAAGGTTCGAGAGTAATAATTACTTGAGAGTTCAGGGGCTACTGGTCAGAATTAGCGGCAAGTGGGCAAAAGGAACTTATCAGTGTTTAACATCGTGAGTCTTCGTAGTAATTGGAGAATGACCGACGGAGAATTTTTTACCGATTAACTCTGTAGTTAGGCAGTGAGATACTGGATCGTAGATTCAATGTTCAGGTACAGCGGCGAAATAATGAGGAGTTATTGGAAAAGGGTCATTTTTGACAATGGCACGAGAACACTTGCGTGTTCCGTACGCTGATCTCTCGCGAGAGGTATTCTGGGAATGAGTCTGACGCATGTGTCAGTTTCGATTCACGGGTGGAACAGCACAAAGTCTCTTGCCGGCAGCGGACCTGGAGTTAGGCCCGGTCTAAACCTGCTCGGCTCTTTGGGCTGCTCACGACATCCCTCTACAGCGCTGATTGGACGTATCCGGTTCGATCATGAATCTATATTGCCAGTGAATTTCATTCTTGGATTTGAATATGAGAAATTGTTTCAATTTTTCATTACTACTTTAATTCGGAAGCCATTTCAGTTCCATCCATTTTTTCATCCATTGGCCTTCTTACAAATCGGTCTTGTTGCGGTGGCCACCTGACGTAGCCATATACCACGTATACTTGTCGTGGCAATATCACCTGGTGGTCTCTTTTGCTAACATACTAATTATTCTCGATTTAGACTGCGTGTTTTACAGAAACCAATCGCCGCGGTTGTGACGTTTTCTACCGGTTTAACCTCCTTCCATTGATCTGCTTGTCGACCGTAATCAAAGTGCGTCTGAAGCATTGCAAGGATACTTGATTATCACTCGATTGTGAAACCGCAGAATCATAACTGACAATCTTAGAAAGTCCTTTCTGTGAACGGTTTAAGGGTGTTGTGGTCTGCGAGTGTAGCGTTGGTGGCTAATAGACACACACTGACCAGCACCAAGATCACAAGATACTCGCAGGTGCAGATATCCTTGGACGGCACAGCCTGTACGTATAGAGGACACGAACCACCACACCGATTGCGACAACACAACCAAACGTTCGGGCTCAAGCACTGCAAGCCCCGTGTCGACCACAAACCACGACATGGACACCAGATCTGCTCCGCCACTTGAATCGAACAGCCAACACCGGAACAATTAATCGCGCAGCGAACTGCGAGGCAACAGTAGCCCACGCGGCTGGGGAAGACGAGAAGACGAACACGCCAGTATGTGAGGCCGTTCATCTGCGCTGACCACCAAATCTAGTCAGTATTCAAGTGAGCTCCTATTCGTTATCATCAGTCTTTGCGCTTCGCGCGTGCCCTTGATCTTTGTAGATGGGATATCCAATTCACGACGGGCTTTTTCATCGAAATTTTTGAGACCTTAAAAAATATTTTAACGCGCAATATTTAAAATACCGTCAATTTCGAATATTAAGAAAAAGATAGATTCTTTTGGAAAATTAGTTGCAGAAATGAAATCTGCGGCTCCAAAAATCTTGGAATGGTCGTCGACCATAACAAAGGGTCTTCGGATTACTTATATTCATAGTTACTAACTAATTTCCTTGTTCAGCGTGAGCACCCTTGTTACTCTATCCAACCCACGGCTATGGCGCTATTTACAAGCTGCAGTTGTTTAATATTTGAAATAATCTCCAACACTGGGGTTTAGTAGTTCTTGCTGATCATGAACTAGCAAATTTTCATTCAAGGGGGATCTTGATTTGCATCGAAGTTGAAGTTGCCGCTGGGTTACTCAAGCAAACCACGTTAGTTGCTTACATTGTTTGCGTGACGTTGCAGCAGCAAAACTAGACGCAATGAGATCTTCTGGGAGGTGCTTAGCTAATTAAAATTCCATGTTGAATTTACACTTTGATGTTTGAGCTTATCCATCTTCCTAAACTAAATAAATCCTCCAGTTAACTAACATTACGCGAATAAAATGCGGCAAGCGCATTTGTTTGATTCAGGATTTTTCCAAAAGTGAACGCTGTTATTTCTGTTCCTGTTGAAATTCTACGACAGTTTTTTGCGAAATCCTGAGGTAAATTATTGTCAGATTTTCTTATACTGTTGCCCCTGTTAATCCCCTAGTAAGGCGGGGAACGAAAGAAGCAAAATGAGCGACACTATGGACAAGGGGAACTTTGTCGCTGTGATGACCGAGATATTCCCCGAATGCCAACAAAACCCACAATGTAAAGAAATGACGGTTTTTCCGAATTTAGCTACCTGTTCATTCAGCCAGAATTTTAAATGTATCTTGATTCGAGTGGTTTTCTCCTAACTCTTTGTGCGTCGGGCAGAAGCATTTCTAACCTTAGAGTGTAGTTCATATTGAGCAACCATAGCCTAAATGTGTTTGATTTCCCAACGTGGCAATTTAACCGGCTACTTACACAGTGAGTATTAATGTCGAAATTCGAAAACTTTTTGGGGTGAAAATTTCATACACCTGGTACCGGACGTCTCATCAAAATGATCAAAAAAAAAATGCTAAAGGACAGCGGCAGACTCATTGATTGCCAGTATTTCTAGCGGTACACGTGTTAAATTATTGAGAATACACCTCATTTCGTTCTCCCCAGCCGGCTCATAATGCGCTACGGGCGAGATATCCGGATGTTGACTAAAGGAGCTGTAGGCTGATTTTCTGGCATATGTGCACCTTTGATACCACTGAATCTCGCAGGTTACTATAGTGGAGCTTCTTTAATTTCTGCTAAATAGTAAGAATCAAAATAATATTTTCTTCTACATATATATATTATGAGATTGCACCTTAACGTGTTGTGATCTCTTGCGTGTCTCCATAACCCAACGAGCTACGCAGGTTGGCTTACCTCAAGCCGAAGATTCAGTCATACCTGTAAGGTCAATGGATAGACGACTGACGAAGTAGTCTCCTGGTCTACCAGATCGGGCGTTCATTTGAGCTGGCAACTCCTTCGGAAAATGAGCGGGCGAATAATGGATCCAAGTAGATGGGTTTTCACCCAGCCAATCCCCGCCGCCTTGCCGTCAAGTTCTTGTTAGAATCAAAAGCTTTGATCGGGAGCCCTAATTGTTTTCCTGCTTAGTGGCTGGGCTCCCTAAGTCTTCGACCAAAAAACCTCAATGAATAGTACAAACAATGAATTCCATACG
>LUCM01002002.1:122186-153706 GCA_008360955.1 Fasciolopsis buskii | reverse complement strand
TTTTTCTTTCTTGAAGATAACTGCATATATCGTAGGTATTCTAGACCATAGAATCTCCCATACCCATGAGCGGTTTATTTGACTTGATCTCGGCGGTTTTTCCCCCCGCACCAGAGGGCAGTTCCATTTTAGACATAGTTATTAGAACAACCTCGCGTTTTATTTCCTGAACTGCTTGCTCACATTTTCAAATATCGATCATTGGTCTGCTTCTGTTAAGTCCAGATATTATCTATGGTCGCTTTCTCCTTTCAGGCAAACAAATTAAAATCCGATATCCCTCCGCAACTTTTACACACTACCCTATACTTCTTCAGAGATCCTTCATCGCATTTAACTGTTACTACTTTTAACCCCTGCGTAAATGACGTGTCAACTTTCCAGGAACGGCAACGCAACCCCTGATATCTGTTGCCCCTTCAGAAATACTATTCGTCTAATTACCGTACTCCAAAAGAAACTTAATCTGCTGAAGATCAAGAAGCACTTCTACAATCGGTATAACTCAAATGTGTATATACTTCACCTATAAAGCGAAATCTATACGCTTGACATGGCCGCTCGCCAGCCAATCTCTTACTGGTAACACCTCGATCCTATGCAAGGGATTCGACGTTGTGGGCAGAGAGCAAACCCAAAATCTGGATGTCGACGCCTCAATCGTCTTTCACCATCCTTCCATTATCGGTCATATTTGTACAGGTGATGAATTGATAGTTGCAGCTTTCTAGAGAAGAGTGCGACTCGCACCACTTAAATACACAGGGTTCGTCGACTATCTGTCTCATTCTTATGGCATCTGCTGTGCTCACTAGTATTTACTTTCTGATTAACCTTTTAAGATCCGATTTCTCTCTCAAGTTGAACCAGTCAATTATTCCATCCAAAATTACCATCTATCGCCTTTTTGCAAATTTTAGCCATCGCATTAATCTTCTGTTCTTAAAATACGGAACGTGCTTACGTAACCCCTGCCCTCTATTATCGCTCCTGAGCACCCAGTTCGCTGACCTATAAATTAAGGTGCACATTTGACCTGTCTTCCCATTACCCATGTTAATTCCTTACGATCCAATGAATCCGTCGTTTCGTTTCTACTATTCGCCCGGATTTGGTTTCATTTCCCGATCTCCTCTCCTCACAACCCGCAAACTTGATTTTCCAGGTTTTATATCATGACGTCTATTTCTAATAACCAAGCCAGTCACACAATATGAACGTTTAAAACTTCAAACGTTGGTTAACAACCAGAATAGTCAGGTGCTGATTCTTACCGTACTTTCTGACCTCTACACATCAGCATCATTACTAATTCCTTGTATATGTTTTACTTAAGCTGTAATTTGCGTCGTAGCCGTTTCGATCAACAGGAATAATAAATACCAGAAAAGTGTCAAAAAGAGATGCGATATTTTGTTGCGAGCTAAAGGGGGCAATGTATAAGTTGGTTATGATAGTGCTGTTATGACGAGAACGCCTAGGATAACATCTTGTCACGAGACAGTCAATTCCGTTGAGCGAGTGCGTATAAACAACTTCGGACTTGCCAGACCCGAAGGAGTTTATGTATGCTGCCACACCGTCTCCAGTCTTCTTGTCTGAAACTCTGTCCTATCGATGGAGCCGGAAGCTGCCTATTGACGTGACTAAATCAGCATTGTCCGGGTTCAGTCACGATTCCCGTGTACAGTTGACGCAAGTGTGAACACGGATCGTTGGGTTAAGTGCGAGGACGAAATTCCACATCCTTGTAAAAAGAGAGTGGATGTTGGTATTCAACAATGCCGGAATGGACATCTTGATTGGAAGGGTGCATTTAAGAGCTGCCTGTCAGCCAGCACGAGTGCCTCTTTTAGATCGATGAGAAGCTCGTTGAAGTGCAGCAGTACGGGATCCCAGTATATGCTGAGAAACGATACGGTTTTTGAATTCCGAGCGATTGTAGCGTCGAACGGAAAACAGAGTCGAACCAAATATCCGACAACGAAATAAAGAATTAGGATGACACAAAATTGTAGCACAGGCACTCAAAGGGTGCGCGCATGGAATATAATGGTGATGTTTATATTGCAAATTATTGGTCACCTAGGTTTTACCACCTTTCTCCTGGAGAAAATCTGTTAGAGTCTCAAGGCACAATGGTTGTGGTAATGGTCCCAAAAAACCAACTAACCTATAAATTTGGGAATCGAAGGCGCTTATCGAGGTCACATTTCACACTTCTGGTAATCTCTCAAATCTAGTGAGATATTTTCGAATGGAACTGGACAGTCTAGTTCAGAATCAGTCGCATCCTTATCTGCGAAGGACTAGGATTCTTGAGGCAAATGTACGCTCAGAGAAGTCAAATTTTTCACATATTTATACTCTTTGTATATTCGTTCTCTTGCGTACTATTTATTTTAGCGACCATGAAATGGATTATTCTGGTCCTGGGTGAGCGTATGGCTCATTCCCCTGAAAAGAATGTCCTAGTTCAGCAAATGGAATTAATTGGCTCATCTATTCGGGCTAATGACGGGTTTTGCAAAATGAATTGCACCTGGATGGAAACTCGAAGCCTGTTACTTGATTGTGGCCTTCGCTTGCCGCGCGCTGAATCTCGTGCACAAGCAGTGGAGTCGACTAAAATGCAGTCCACCGCTGCATCAGTTACTCCAGAGGAACAACCAAATACAAGCCAACCAAACGGATCCAGTCTTACCCCTGACACTGCGCAACCGAAGTCCGATGTTGGCCTGTTAAATAGCGTGGTAAACACCTTGTCTTCAGCCGGAATGCACATTCTGGAGAGTACGGAAAACCCGACCACATTATTCAGCAAAAAAATGTCTAGTTCTAAGGTCTTAGAGTCCAATTATCAAGTTAATAACGTAAGTTTTAACTCTTATCGCTTTGATTTCCGATGTTATCAAATGCCGGGTGGTGCTGCATATTTTATGATTCAGGCGCGGATAAAACGAACTGTAGTTAAAGAAAACGTAGTTAGCTAAACCGTCAGGTGCATCGAATGTGACAGTCATTTAGTTCCTTCCCGTTATGACCTTAAAACAAGTTAATATCTTCAACCTAAAATTTCTTGTTTAATGTTTCCCACTACACAAACCGTAATTAATGCGATCCATAAAAACAGTTGTAACACTGACTTTGGTCTCAGACGAACATTCTGTAACGTTTTTCGATGGGTTTAGGCTCTACTAAAGGAATCTATCATCATCCGGCAGCAGTCAAGTGTATTGAATGTCCGCCATCAAGATGATCAGAGGTTCGAATGCCAGATCCCCTGGTCACTTTGGTGGTGGACGACAAATCGCTACCGCTTCGCTTATTACCACTTCTGACCTAATGTGACCTCATGTAGTTCCCTGACATTAAATTCCAAGGTCACGGGGACCATTCCCTCAGCCCCGTTTGATGGGCCCTAGTGGCTATGGAGCGTCCCTTCCACTGCGCACATGCGTGAAGCGTGTAATGAAGATCATCCGGGCGGTTGTTAACCAAAATGATATAAAGTGCTTCGTGGTGCTAGCTCTGAATTAAATTCAATTTATGCCAGATAAAGTGGAAAGTTACTAGGCAAAGGTTCAAATGATTCACATTGTGAAGTTAAATACCTCGGTTTGTATCTCTTCTTTTAAACGTACGAAATTTGATTTTGGGAGGGGCACACTGTGCCGCCTCCAAGAACCTGCAGTACAACCAAGAAAAACCAAATAAGCTCTCGATAGGTCAAGCATACCTTTCCTCAAAAAACTCAAATGATAGTTTCATGACGGTTTCATCTAAACTCAGGGGGAAATGATAGTAAGTTGCGGATGAATTCAGATTGAAGAAGCGACGATGGTGTTAGTATATTCCAACCTTTGACTCCGACGTCCAAGACAATCGCCGTAGGCCTTAATGCATCACTCTGGTCTTTGTTCTCAAAATGCTTACATTATTTTCTCTACCCATAAAATACTGCGCGATATGCGGTCATTTTTTTGCCGTTTAAATAGCTCCCACACAAATCTCTCGTAGTTTTTAATGCTTCTTTTGTCAACAGAAATATCTTCATAATTTTTGCTTGTGAAAATTCTTCGCATATAGTTTTTTAACATTGTATTAATCCTTCATTGCAACACTGCCCCTTTTGTAGAGGTTTTGCACATTCGAGAGAATAGTCCATTACGTTACAGTATTTAGCTAAAAGCAAACATGTCGAAAGCTGCAACAACATACAATAAGGAAGTAGCTGCTCCATTCCAAGTACGGATTCTGATGACCGAGTTACTCTTTTTGTTATGTAGTTAGTGCGAGCACAAAACAAATACAACACAAGTCTCAGTCTTGTGAGACTATGAGCGCCATCACAAAAGGCATGGAACCTATGATAGCACAGACACAAAGTAATCACAACACCGACTGGATATACGAGGGTGACAGTGAATCGTAACTGCACAACGGTTGATAGGGCACTGGAACCACAGTATACGACGCGCACGATTCAAACTAGGTCTTCCACTAGCTGAACACAAAAGACGGAGCTTCACGAGTAACGTGTATTGGCACAGCACGACGGCCAAGAAGGTAAGCAGTAAAGAAACATGTCGAGTAAGCTCCGGTCACCACCGCTCATATAGTTTTTGGCTAGGTCGGGCGTCCGGCCTTGTGAATTGATGCAAAAGTCATAAAACTGACTGATCAGCGTGCAGCAATGGAGAGGCATAGCGAACAATTTAATTAACGTTGAATCGAAAGTAACGGAAACAGGAAAGCGATACAGTTTTAGGAATAGGTAATAAAAAGAATAAAATCCTCATAAAAAATAGAGAAAGACGTGGCCATCTCCCCAACACCTTTAAAACTAAGACGTTTCGTGGAAGTGTTGTCTTTCTGGTTTCGTTTGATATTCCCCATACGGGAAAAGGATGTTTGGCCTTACTGGGCGACAGACATCCTTCGACAAATATCTAGTATCTCCATTTTAAACTCACGAGCGATAAAAACGGTGATCTCGGAATAAATATTAGTGAATTATGCGAGTTCTGTAATTGCCGTAGTGCTTATGTCTGTAGATATTATTTAGTACATTTGTAGACTTAGTCAATTAGGAAAAGGTACTGGTGTTATGATTCATTCTTTTAAGTTTATTAGCAAGTAGTTGTTTAAAATAAAAATATTCCAACTTCAGTTTTTTTTTCGGAAAAGCTTTCAATGCACCACCTTGGCTTCATTTCACTTACATAGTGTAAGAATTAGGCTTACCGGTTCATGAAAGTCGATAAAGTTGTTTATCCCGACACACCACGGGTTTGTGCTTTCCGAGGAAACTGCCCCACTTCCCGTTAAAGTGGCAATAATGTTCAAAATTCATCACCCTCGATAGGAAAACAGTATATTTCATTTTTCTATAACCTTGGGAGACGGGCTTTGAGCGGCCTTATAGCATCAATGCAATGCTGCTTTATGGTTATACACCAGCAGTCGTTTTTCGCCTGTTATGAGTCATTGTTGTGCTAATTACCTTCCATAACTTTGTTCATTGGCACCACATCAAGCTGATTTTCGTAGTCGAAAGCCAGTCTACGGAATGAACCACGTGGCCTAATCAGCTGTATTCGCACTAGTGGTTGCCGCCTGATTGGTCGATTTGGACGGCTCTTTGATTGGACAAATCTCACGTGACCTCAAATGCTAGAATTAATCATTATACTACTCCCAAAGTTTCAGTAGCACAACAATAATGTCGACTTTGTTCTCACTATTTGTTATCGCTCTCACTTCCCTCTGCATTGTTTTCCCAGGATAATAAAGATGAAGATTTAATCATTCTGTGCGAAGAAGAAAACGAAAGTGAAGATGATGATGGAATTAAATCTGGCTCAAAAAGCCCTAATCCGACTACGGGTTCCCAAGACGTGGCAGACGGTGGCCCCCATTCGCATTTGTAAGGTTACAATCTTTAGAATTAGAGGCTTCACTTAACAAGTTTTGGCGCCCGAATTCATTTGACGGCCTGTAAACCTATCGCATCTCTTAGAAATCAAAATGGAAACCAAACTTTAGTTTTTACAGCATTAACCAGGAACGTCTGTACGATAATTCCTAAACACTCCAAATACAATGCGCGAAGCGGTTAGAAAGTTTCTAGTTTGCACCAGGTAGCTCGACCAGGTTTGGAAAAGTGCGACTTTTCTCACAGATTCTGCGGAAAGAAACGGTAATACTTGAATCTGTGAGTTTTGTGCTTCCATCATTAGTAAATATAGTATAGGGGAATAACTCAACAAAAAAATGAATACGAACTAACCGCAAGGTTGTATCTGAAGGATGCGTTTCACATAAATCTTCTCTCATTCTGATGGAATATGCATCTCAAAAGTAGAACACGTCTAATTTGCACGTCTGTTGCTCACGATTTCATAATTTCGCTGATGAAACTCTTTCACTTCTTCCGGATCACGTTACAGGATTACTGTAAGTTGGTCTACGGACATTTTGCAGGATTGAAATCAAGGTAGTTCAAAGGCCATTGCAAACGCGAGAATGGCACACCAAACAATGATGTGGATAAATATGTTGTGCGTTGATGGAAGCAACATTTTTTTATAATGTTTAGCTTCCACCATATTGCTTTGCAGAAAGAGGCAACGTGATTCTCGGTGACATCAATATAGCTCAGTGGTGTTTTTGTTTGCCATCCACAGCGAGTTTCGTTTATATATATACATATATATATATATATTTATATATATATATATATATATATTCAACAAAATGTTCACAAATCTACAAGGGGGATAGGTGTTCACGACGACACACTCCTCAACCGCAGTCACATCTTTCATTGTAATTCGTAAGGTACTCGTAATTCTCGAATTCACTAAGGTTGCAGTCAGCTGCAAATGCAAATTCAGTGACCTTCTATACTTGGAAGAGATGCTAAAGCCTTCAGGGGTCTGCGAATGTTTCAGTGCGACCTAGTTACCAACCAAAATGCGACAGATTGGCATCGGTCAAGTGGGTTTTGAATGTCACAGAGGTTCAAGTCTTAGATTTGCCCTTCACTTTGACGGTAAATGGCGGCTCGCTATGGTCTATCTTCTTGCAATGCTTGATCTAATCGGACCTTACGTAGTTCTAACCTAGCCCAAGTTCCAGTCTCACGATTTCCGGCTCCGCCTTCCACATGCAGTGGCCCTTAGCGACTATGAGCCACACTCCTTCTACCACACGCTTCCGGAATGTCGTTAAAAAAGTTCATTGCGTACGGAAAGTGGCTAGTTATTCAGCTTGGATTGTGTTTGTCTGCAGCATACCCAACTAGTGAATGTACCAGGCTAATTTCGATCTCTGCTCTTGATAAAAATGTGGTTGATATTGCTATTTTTCCTCATATCCACCTCCGACTTAATCTGCTCACCAATTTGATTTACCGCAGTCCCGTTGTTTTCCGTTTTCTCTTTGTCAGTAAGTTTGATTACCAACCTCCCGGGTCAACAGACAGTGTGATACTCACCCCAGCGGATTTGGATTGTCTCTCGCCCGGTGCCCAGATTAACGATGCCATCATTAATTTCTATCTCAAGTATTTATACTTCGAACAGCTATCTGACTTGCAACGCGCCTGCGCATATGTCTTCAATTGTTTCTTCTATAGTCGCCTGGCCGCCTCAGCACAAACCGTCCCGCCTGCAAATACACGGAGTCAGCATACCAAACCGGCTTCAGATTCAGTCAGCTCATTGCCTTCGTGAGTACATTTCGATAGCTGTTTTCTCCCAAAAATACAAAGTTCCTAGATTTCCGTTTGTATCACATTTTCGCGATCACTTATATGCTGGTCCACTGACTGCATGGTAAGTCGAGATACTGATTTCCGAGTGTAATGTTCAATTCAAAATATCAATTAAAAGTCGTCCAATCGCCAGGGACAGGGTGATATTTTAAATCTACGTATCACTCGAAAGGTCTGCATGGCTCCACAGTGACTCTTCTTGATGTCCTATTTTCGGAGATTTTCACGCGTTGTTTACTGCCTGTCGAGAATTTTCAATTTCGCTGCGGTAGCTTCCGTCCGTTAACTATGGAATCCAGACATGGAAGCGAATTAAGCGTCCCTTTAAGTTCAGGGTTCGTCAGTTGCGCCCAATAAAGTAATACAAATATTTCATATATTTTTCGGTTCGTTGTCATTTGAGCAGTCATCACGGCTGGTTTGATATGATATAAATATACGTACATATATATATATATATATATATTACATTCACCTGAAAGTAAGCATGGTGTAAACGCAACACTGACCTCGAAGTAATGCGAATACCAAAACAGTTCGGTTTTGTTTGGGTTCGTAAAAAAAATTCGTGTACTTGTGTACACGACAGCCTAAGTTCGAGTGTTTGTAGCCTCGTTTACCAAAGATGCTATGGCAATTAGTGATCGGCCTGAATGAACGAGGCAATCCTCGTAGACCGGAAGTTGAAATTCAAACACTAGCGATCGTTTTGCTAATAGATGGTCATGTGCTGTCCTTCAACTTGTAATTTACCGCACCTGAACCGTCGGGGACCTCGTGGGTGATTTTGCACCACTCGAAATTTTCTTGGCCAAGATTGTCAATTTTCCTGCATTTGTACGGCTAGCCATAGAAGTTATGCGGAATGCTCTTTTCGTCACATTCAGGTAAAAAGCATGAAATAATATTTTTCGAACATCAAAACCGCTTCTCCACTTGGGTGGTAGGAAACAGCAAAGTGCTGCTCTGGTCAGACTGGTTTTTACATTTATTTCCTACTAGACATCTGTAATTGTACGATGTGCTTTCGAGGTACTGAGATATGGTTCTTTCCCTACACTCATGCGCGACCATGTAATGTTAAAAAGATAGCTTAAAGAATAGTACACAAGTGTGGGGATAACTGGACAGGCGGATACCGGGTACGCATATTAGACAAACGGCAATAACCGCCAAACCAGTCGTGTGCTTCCGGGGAAATTTTTTCAATCCATTCGTGTGCGGAACACTTTGCCGAAAACAAAAAGAGCATAGGTTTCGTTTCAGCGAAAGTGATGGTGGAGTTTTTTGCATGATATGCAGCATGATTATGTAAGCCCAAGTGGCAGTGTTTTCGAAGTTCTACGATGCAATGAATGCGATCGTTGTTGCTATTATTATTATTATTATCATTATTATTATTATTATTTCCGATCTATCGTGTTTTCCGGTGTGATTTTCGGCCGACAACACTTTCGCTAAGCCACATATCCGCTTATTCGAGGGAACATCGGTGAACCTTTTTGTCTGCCAGATCCCACCTGTCCTTTTTCGGTTTAACTTTGTATCGGTTTAGACGCCTCTGGTGTCCGGAGCTCCGTGACAAATCACAACCCCATACTGTCCCATCTGAGAAGCGGATGTATGACAAACCAAACTAACATGAATTTAGATAAACGTTAAACCCAGAAAACGACAGAGTGGAACCATGACGCTCCATCCACAAAAAAGTGACGTGGATTGGCCAGTATTTACACTTTACGAATTTGTACGAACTGCATAAGACTATCAATATGTCGGAGAAACTTGCCCACCTGACGTTTTAAGAAAACTATTCGTGCAACGCTCATGCGTAATGACTACCCAGCAAAATTCATTGGCACTCATAGTCGGCAAAGATCTAAGAGTAATCCAGTCCATAACACAACAAAGAAAACCGTTTTCACTCGACTTGTTTTTAAGGGAGACCATGTTTTTAGTAATGTGTGCCACAAGCTGTTCGGCCAAAAATGGCACATTCTCAACTGCAGAGCTTCACGTCTCTGGAGGATTATTGTGAACCAACGTGAATCCAGTTGGCTGTCGCATTCTGATCCACATCTGCTGTATCGGTTCGCTTACAGTCTTAGCGACACTTATGTCGGCAAAACAGACCGACGACTTTCACAACGGATGTTTGAACATATTCCAAGTGGGTGATCAGATCGATATAATAAAAATGCTACAGACGCTTGCCCCAGGTGACTAAACACAGTTGACCCCATTTATTTCCCAAACCTTTGTTTCACATTAATGACTTCCGGATATTAACTTTCAGTGCAGCTATGCGAATTAGATTACGTAACCTAATTCTAAGCTCGTAAGCTGTTAACGCTGATTCTGTTTGTCACAGAGATGATATCAGTTCTTTGCTCCATTGCATTGAATCTTTATGCTCGTTCACTGCAGATTTTTTCAAGTAACCGATTAAAAGGAGCAAAACGGAATATTATCATCTTACAGTATTGGTCTTTCTAGACTGTTCAAACGGGTAACAGGCGCTCAGTGTTTCAAATGGGTTACAGTCAGCTGCTTATCCAGGTTTCAGGAAAAAAAGCAAAGATGATTTGCCAATGGCGATTGGTAGATCGTAACTTGGTTTTCAGAAACAATCTTAATGGAATCCATTTCTGGATTTCCGGTTACCACATCTGAGTCGAAGTCCTACTAATCATATGTATCTTCCGATATTCCTACGAATGTATCAAAACAGTGGAATTAAAAGGCAGCATAGTTTTGGCACCAGAATTGCTGGGAGCGTGTGCGGAGGGTTGAGCCATTCGTGGGTCACAAAGGATACATATATCTCATGAACGACAATATCGTCAGTTGGGTCTTGTGCTTCCGAGGAAATTTCGTTCTTTCATCCATATACAATGTCACATATCTTTCCGCCGTTTAGCAACCCCCGAGCATTGCTTAGTAGCTGTTAGTTGCCTCGAAATTTCTCAACAACCAAGATTTGATTAGGACAAATACAAATTCTTAGACGTTGCACTTCTAAAAATATGCAAATCGTTTGACCTAGTACGGTGATCTGATAACCTAATGTCCATTTTGACAATAGCCGTAGTTTCAGTAAATAAATGTTCAATTGTTTCAACCTAGGTTATGACTGTTAAAATCCTCCCGATAACCAGAGGTTACTAGTCGGGAACCATGTACTTACGAAAGTGCGGTTCTGATTCGTTTCGAGGACAAACCGAAATTAGTTTGATCTAAGTTACCGTATTCAGACCAGGTTTCTTCATCAAATCCATTAGATCGAAGGTCTTCCGTCGTTTTTTATCGGTGCTTCCAGCGAAAATATTAGAACTGGATTCGTAAAATATCGGGTGCTTCGTTTTTCTGTGAGGTTTTTATGAATATTAATGTCCATCTGTTCCTGTCAAGCAACTCTTTGCACATGTTTATTACTTTTGCTTCTTCTCATGATCCTGTTGACTTGAGCGAAGTGAGTAGTAACAAATTTAGATTCGCAAAGATTGCCAGCTAGATATCGTTTCGTGCGGTTTATCGCACATCGTTAAACTCACCATTCATCACTGATTCGATAGATTTCGTCTGTTCATAGCTCTCGTTTGTTCATGGTTTGATCTTCAACACTATTCGTTCTTTATGCTTTCAGTGCCAGTCTTGCTCGGCACGCAAATGTGGCCAAATGGACTCGTCGAGTGGACCTGTTTTGCAAGGACTATATAATCATTCCAATCAACGAAGCGTACGTTACTTGTATTGGATTATCTCTAACCATTTATTGTTGTTCAGTTTATGCCAAAGAACACCTTTGCATACTCTCCGTTCCCCCTCCCGGCTCCTCTCTAAATGTACCTTGACTAGCCTGTAATTATGTGCTAATTACTATCGGTTAACATGCATTTTTTTCTGACGGCAGCCCAGTCGAAGGTAAAAAGTAGAAAGAACTTAGAAAGAACTGAGAGAGAGAGAGAGATGCACATGCTGACAGAAGAGCAGCTAAAGAAAAAGTGAATGCAAGAACAGCAGGTGCGATATACCCTTGTGAATGCTCTCTCCGGTCAGGATAGCGTACTGGGTCGTCTGTCTACTAACTTCGAATTGAATGAAAATCCAAGAATGTGGTTAGATTTCTAGTTGAAAAAATTAATACTTTCATTTTGAACATCAGATTTCAGTCTATCACCGCTTAGTGAAAGTGGCACCTCAAATGTAGTTCGTCTCATTCTTGACTGAAGATCGTCAGACAGAATAGATCTGTCTCGAAGGGCTTTGAAAAATTCTGCGGAGTTCTAAAATGTCCAAGTTTAAGGGAGTTATACGGTGTACCTACTGTGGGAATATTTGGGCTTATACCACCATTGGTTAGAGAAGGCAGGGAAGCTAAAACCTTGATTTTGAAAATCTGTGAATCATGTACCATCCTCATTAAGGCCCGGTCGTCAGCCGTACTTTTGTCTGTTCATTCGACCATTTCGAGTTTCATTATTACCAGTTCTGCAGTTACAAGCCAAATGTGGCAGTTTTTAGGAGTAGTATTGTTACTCGAACCCATGTCCCATCTGCTGTAGGATATAATGCGGGCTAATCGTTTCATTCGTGAACAACTCGGTCGCCAGTTTTCATTCATGAACTGCCACGTGAGTGCATGTGCCGAACGGTGCCGAAGATTACAAGTTTTATACTGACCGCTTGGTGAAGGGTGATATGTTGATTACTGTTTCAGAATTCTGGCCACATTCACAACCAGCTAACTACCCTTTATTTGTTTTATGTCTTATTCGGCAGTCTTTCGGTCGGGATTAGATTGGGCTTCTGCCACCTTAGTCGCAGGTTCGAATCCCCGATAACTGATGATGCCGATTCGCTACCACTTTTATGGTTCTAGACCGCCCCAAGTTGCATAGTCGTTCTTGTTTTTCATTCCATCAGTTCAGTAATGCAAAGGATATGCCTCTTCCGCTGCACTCATGATTGAACCATGTAATGAGAAAGGTCAAAACACATCCCCAGGGATTTCTTATGACCACTCCTGTAAATGGGCAAACGATCCCCTGACTGTTGGGGCCTGTTTATCATACTAACTTCACGTTCGTAACATTTACAGAAAAATTTCATATTCTGCGCTGGGTTAGTAGAAATTTCGACCCGACTTGTCACTCGTCATTTTGTTTGGTGCGTCGCTGTGCCACTTTCCATAGGTATGCACATTATGCCGTAATGGGTTGACAAAATGACCACATTGACACATCAGTCTGAGCGAAAATGGTAACCATTGGATCGGGCTGGACTTTTAAATGACTTTGTGGAGTTCCAAATGATTTTACAAAGTTCCAAAACATCCGATACAGAACAGTTGTGCGCTCTGTGAACGAGTTAACGATGTGTTGGATTCAACCACTTTCGGTTCGTCGGCACGTTTCTCGGTTTGTTTTCCGCACTCACCAATATTCAGGATGAAGACCCTCCCGTAAACCCCTGGTTCCCATCAGGCGGATTCGTGTGTCGGCCGGCTTATAATTGCCGAGAGCTCTTCCATCCCTGTCCGCTATCCTTATGTTCCGAGTTAATTTTGGCCCGAAAACAAAGTTGCTGGGCTGTACAGTTTACGTTCAGAATCATTTCGCTTTGCACACACATTCATTGCAGATTTGAGAACACAAAATTGACAAACAAGCCTCTTTTCTATAACTTCATCGTTTGGCTAACGCAGCTACAGAAGTATGGTGTTTTTGGCGTTCTGGTTGACTTACGGATAATGTAGACAGAATGACTACCTTTGGATTACGTTAACCAAGGTATTATTGGAAATTGGGATTTCATGATTTCAAAAACAGAACAAAGGAGGGGATTAAATTCATTATGTGCCAATCCACATTCGGTCAGGTAGAACCGCCTTCGGTTACCTAAGATATTTGGCGTCTTGCGTAACGTGATTACATGAACTGAAGTGTCTAACCCCACCAGGGATTCTTTTGCCGCCGTAAATTCAGTTGTTCTTAGTCAGCCGCTATCGTTCCCGCAAACTTTGGTAGCCGAGGTTTCGGTTAATATGTACGATTTGGAATCGTTTGTCTTGACCAGTCTTTTGGTGTTACTAAGTTCTGCGTTCTTGTCGATGACCCTGGATTTTGTTTTCTGCATTTTTACGCAGACTGCTCTATTTCAGCGGTTGTTTCGGTACGTTCTTGATAGCTGTCTTCATCTGAACTGTCGGGTCTTCATCAATAGCAATGTGGCGAGAATCTTAGGGCTTTATTTATAACCTCCACTTTTCATCTTTTTCTCGGCCATCCTACTTCATCCGATTACACAGGTCTCATTGGTTCCTCGGTCTTGTCTGCTATCCTTGGATGGCCGGTATGGTCAGCTACACAGCCCTATATCAAGCGGCCGCATTTGACATGTGTCAACTTACCGAACGATTTGCTAATATAGATAGTCTGGTTGGACACGTAAATTTGGACGACCGAACCATGTGCAGTGATCCCGTGGAACGGCTACCTAATGATACAGTGGTCAGTTTAAACGAATGTTCATTTTTCTTTCCCTATTATTGTTTTAAGTAGTGATGCTTGTCTTCTGTCTGTCTCTTTAGCTTTGAGTGGTCAGTTGGCCATCCTCAACGACATTGGGTATGTTTTGTGGTTATGATCTACCAGCGACTCCGTTGCATATTTTTGTATTCAGCGATGGTATGGGTTATCTTAAAAGAACAGACCTGCCCAAATACAGGAAACAATCTGGTTCTAAACAGGATGACCATGCAGAAATGTCTTACAGTTACATAAGTTTTGTCTAAGGAAATTTCCGAGCGGATTGTCCAGTCGGTTCTTCCACCGTTCTACTTATAAAGGCAAACCAACTGGTGCGATTTGATCCGGTAGGACAATTTATTCATTGGTTCTCACAATGATTAGCAGTTTATCAGCAAGAACCAAATAGAGTAAGCAACTGATCTGATCATCCTTCACCTTACAGGTGTCTTTGATTTATTCGATTTTTCTGATTAGTATGCTGGGGTGGTTGTTTTTTGAACTACCAGTTGCACATAACGGACTTCCAAAGCAACTCGAAAAACGTGTCCGTTTGCTTGTTACACTTGCGAGTGACTTGGAGAAATAGATCCGTAAACTAGGCGCGGCAAGAAGTACGAGTAGCGACAACTTATTGGTTGGTGTGGGTGTTTTTTCCTGATGCGGCTTGACTACTAGCGGTGACTCAACATCCACAATCCTCTTAGCGTGTCTATTGGGGGCTGAAAATCGAGTGAGAATCTCAAATTTTAGGGTTATTCACAGTACGATTGTATGTGTGCTTTCATTCCACAAAGACGAACTTTTTAAGCATCACCCAAACGAATCATTAGCTCTGGGCAAATTTACGTCGTGCGAACGTAAAACAAAAACACATCACGACGATGCATTCTGCCAGAATGACATGATTTGAATGATGTTAGGCTAATGCAAGATTCTCGAATATCAGGAATTATTTGCCAAGAGTTATTTGTTCTTCGGACATTCAACGTCACAGTCAATCACGAACTGATGATCTTGAAAAGTCGGAGCATTCGTTATGTTGTCAGAGATACGACGCAATTCCTCTGCGACAAAAGCAAATATAGAACGGGTTCGCTGAAACCTGTTGTGTGCATAGGCAGCGAGAGAACCTCTGAGATAAACAATATCTACTAGCTTAAGAACCTCCAGCACAGCCATCGGCGACAGTAAATATATTTTATCGAGTTTAACACTGAGCTCTTTGAATTTCTGAAAGGATATAGCCTCGGGTCTAACTAGTGATGCTCTAGCAGATTAAATGTTTGTCACCCCGAAAGTGCCAGAAGTTCAAATTCCAGACCCACCGAACACTTTGGTGGTAGTTGGGCCATTCGCTGTCACCCGACTGGCTTCCCCATCTGGTTTATTGGGCTCTTCTACGCCATGTTCCAGGGCCATGATGCCGTTTCCCCCTCTGCCGTTCAGCGTGCCCCAGCGGCCATGACTTATGTCACCTCATCCACACCCATGTGTCAGGTATGTCACAAAAAGTGTTGCGTATAGCAACTGCTATCACCATCATCATCATCACCGTTCAGCGTTAAACAGCGAGGCAAACCTCACTGACCGCTGCCTTTTCCCCAAAGTTACACGTTTCTATGCGAAGAGTGAATATCCAAGGGGATCAGAGAGTGGACCTCCACAGGTGGAAAAAGATAATATGCTCTTGTAAGTAAAACACGCAACGCAGTCTAACTGTACAAATGTACTCTTTCAATCATTCTGATTCGATAGGAAATGACAGCACGATTGCCACTGTTCGCGGTTCACTGCCATATCCTTCAGTGTCTCCAGCCAGCTAGTCGACGAGTCTTTCGGACCCCAATCACGAAGACGTGAGACACCAACTTTACCCAAGTTCGCCGTACATTTTCTCACCCCGCGTTGCCACGTCATCTGTTGGCCTCCACATGGCTTCTTCAATTCCTTGGGAGGAACACAAAATAGGGCACGATATGATAGACGAGTGTTCGCCATACGCAACACGTGACCCAACCAGCGTAGTCTACTAAGTTTCATACGATGAAACAAGATATTCTGAGAGCCGGCACCTAGTACTAGATCCCTAACCTCTACGTTACTCACCCGATCACTCCATCCAATCCTAGCCATATTACGTAGACAGCGGTGGTCGAAAACCTCTGAGCGACGAATATCTCCCACACGCATATTCTATGTCTCGCGACCGCACAACAGAACTGAGTGCACTGCGGCACAGTACGCACGACCTTTCCACTTTAGTGAAATATCAGGCCGATGCCACAAGTGCTTCAGTCCGGCGCAAGCCGGTCTAGCCTTCAATATACCCGTGCTCACCTCTACTGCCGAGCTACCACCGTTCGACATGCAGCTACCAAGGTAAGTAAAAAGTCAACAATCGTTAGTTCCTCTCCATCCCGTACCAAGTTCGGCACGACTGTCGTACAGTCCTATAACAGCACTTTGCACTTTGTAGGTGCAAAACACATGCCAAACCGAGCGACCGATCTCGAGAGTCTATCTAGTGCGCGTTGCACATGGTCCGCAGACTCGAAAAGGCACACAACGTCATCTGCGTAATCTAGGTCATATAGTTTCCCTCCATTTCCCAGTTCGACTCCTACATCTTGGAGACCTCCTAAAGCATCTTCCATTACCTCGTCCGTAACGAAGTTGAACAGGAATGGAGAGAGGGGACGCCGCTAGTCGTTTCGAATGAACGTGATAGTTCACTGTATACCCTCACGCGACCGAAGGTATGCGAGTATAATGCTCGCATTGACTTGCAGCCGCAGACGTCGGACTAAATACGTTAGCGTACGGCCAGCTAAACTGATCCTTGAAGTGCTCTGCCCATCGGTCGAACATTTGCTGTCTACCATGGATCAGCTCTCCATTCCTGTCGCACACGACTTCACTAACCGAAGTTCACCGTCCATCGCTGTCGAGTATAAGCTTAAACAGTCTTTGACTGTTACCTGAAGCGGCCGCTACTTCCATCACTTCGGCTACCTTAACTCCTCAGTTTTCGCGGTCATTCTTGAGGCTTATCATCAACCGCCATCATCCATTCTTGATGATTACCCATGATTTTCTCAAATGAGATGTACCTAAAACTGCTTACATTTTATTGGGGCATGTTGATAGATTACGGTAATCACAGTGACCATATTTCACAACTTCTCCAGGCGTGCATATCACTAACCGTAATTTCGCTGAATGTTGCGCGTTATCTGGACTCTGCATTTCCTACTATTGTAGGAGAATAGGAATTTTCGTTTTTTTTGCCATCTTGTTGAAGATGTGGACTGATGCCTCTTTCGGATAGGAGGAATCGACTCATTTCGTTCGGATTGTTGCCATACAGAAAGCGGTGAAACAGTAAAAGGAACCGAAATACCACCGTAGTTTGTTTCTGTTGTCAGTCTAAAATTAGAAGTTGAATCACCTGCCTACATGGTTGCCTTTGCAAGATGCCGTTTTATCCCCGAACCGAATGACACGGAAATCTAACCCTCAGTGGTGGTTTTACTTTCGTCCACTAGATCGGTCAAATCCGAACACATCCTCCGTACTCTTGATCACTGAGATAAGTGAACTTTGTCAAACGTATAAAAAGTGGTCATTGGACAAGATTTTGGAGATCTCTTTCACATTTGTTCTAAACGTGATTCACCTTAAGTTGGCATTTGCGCGTAAGTACTCCAAAATGAAATTATCCTCTGAGGATTGCTCTATTGTTTTCGAGCAGATATTATAAGAGGAACATAGCTTTACCCATTTTCGAATAGTTTTGGTAAAAATCCCAGTGATTTTGACAAAATTTCGAAGCAATGTGGAGAATGATGTAGTCACACAACAGGTCTGTTCGACCATGCAAGCTACTTGGTCCAAATGATCAGTTGGCTATTCCTCAGGTTTTTCCGTCCTTTGCTAGTCTGCGACCGTTGTTTAACAGTTTCTGACTATCATTTCGTGGCCATGATCTGGGTTGGAATAATCATACATTGATCCACTGAAGTTACAGCTATGGACGAAATTTTTACTAGAATGACAGGTCACGTTACTGAATTTGATAGTTCATACGTGGTGAGCCCGTTTGCGGTTTGCTTTATTCAAAAGTATGTCTGTCTCACTTTTACCCGAAGCTGTTAAAAGCAGTAGGAGGCTACTGTACAATATTCAGGGATTACTAAATGTCGGGAACACCTCTAGTGTTAACGGGGAACCTGTACCGCGCCATGGTCCCATAGATGCCCACCGGATAAGGTCGTGGGATTTGGACACGGAGTTCGCGGGTTCGAATCCCCTCATCGCCGATCATTTTCTCCACTTCGTATCCATCCGTTGGTCGCGACCCTCTTCCTGGAAAACGATGTACATTGGTATTTCATTATAAAAGGAAGTAAAAGATAAAAGACAACAGGTTTCTCAGAAATCAGCGATTGGTTGTTCACATTTCGATCTCGTTGCACTTTTATTAATCTCAGCTATCCATTTTGATGATCATTGCGCTATTTCTGTCTCTTGCCCACAGGGCTCCGCTTTTGATCGGTGGCGTCGGCAACGTCTAGTCTGGCTTCGCAGTCGGGGAATTAACGCCATGTGAGTGTAATCATGTTTGCGGTACCTCTTATTTTCCATTTCTCTTTTTGTTTGTCTATTTGACTCACGCTCAATGCATAGTTGTATATGAATGTAGCGTAATAGGTATAATCCACGAATCGGAACACCTACCGCACTCTTATACTGAGATCGAACGAATAGACATCACCAGCCCATCGGTCTAATACTTTGCTACATGGAGTATTGCTAATCCCAGTCCGTTTTTCTGAAATTCCTCTGGGACCGACTGACGATGAAACCTAATATTCTGATAGGTCTGTTCATCGCCGTCTGAGGTGTGTACAAAAATTCGAAATGTCTTAACTGAATCAATTAATTCTCCACGACAGCCCTGGGTGAAGGAGTAACAAAATACCAAAGTATGC
Source organism: Fasciolopsis buskii (assembly GCA_008360955.1). Classification (NCBI taxonomy): domain Eukaryota; kingdom Metazoa; phylum Platyhelminthes; class Trematoda; order Plagiorchiida; family Fasciolidae; genus Fasciolopsis; species Fasciolopsis buskii. Next base: position 134,402 of record LUCM01002002.1, on the reverse strand, counting down.
ACAAAATATGGCAACTTTTTTCCTGGCTCTTAGTGATCCATATCCAGATAAGCCGAGTTATGTGATGCTGAGTAACTTTCACAGAACTCAGCCGTGCACAAAGTTCAGATAAATCAAGCAATCTGATTAAGGCCAGCGTTATAATTCCGAATCTGTGTGAACTAGAACAGTGTGAGACATTAGTTTCTGAAGGCTTGGCGATAGTTATGGGAAGTGTTTCCATACAATATTTCCATCTCGAAAACAGTTATTCATGGCTTTTTGAAAACTCCAAACCGGACATATCGGGAGAAAGAAGTGTATAATAGAAAGAAAGTTATCCGGTCAGGTCAAGCCAGGACTTACCTGTGGTACTTCCAGTCAACTTACAAGTGCGTTAGATCTGTAGAAGGCCTGTTCAGCACAACTTTAATGGACTGCATGTGCAATAACTGCTGCACTCCCCAACACATCTGCAATAGCGGATTATAATAGGTAACTCCGTGACAATTTTTAGCAGCAAGAAAAATGCACCGAGATTCAGGAGCAGTGGATGGTGTGATGCGTGGGCATCGGCCCGTTGGAACGAGCTGGATGTCAATTTTGAGCTTTCGGTGGTGATCCGGTTACTATTTGGGTTGCTATTTCGTGTATACCAGTGTTCGATAAGTCTACTCTTATCGCCGACTGCAAACCGCTCCCCGGTCCGCACTCTGTAATGTATAACATGATACTCTCTTTTGTCGTGTTCTAGGCATTTGCAGAAATTAACCTTACTAGCCATTGTATTTGGATTTGTCTAATGCTCACCAGCAAGGTCTTCGCTCTGCTCCTGTCTCCGACGTAATTTTTTTATCATGCCTAACTTGAATAACCGTCCCTTGGGTCGGTTTGAGTATTCGTTCTTTCACCAAGTTCTTCGAATTTCTCTCTTCGAGCCTGATGCTGTTCATCATTTTTCCTCGGTACAAAAACGCCATTCGTTGCTTCAGATAACTTTGTTTAACTGAGCAGTATGTGGGAGAACGTATAGCGAGCGGCATATCATCCATTCCTTACCTCTGTGGGATCACCTGCGGCTATATAATCACTTCAGTCTTCTTGGAACAGTTGAGGTTAATTCACTCACACTTATCGCTTATCCGGTTCTTCCCCACGTCTTCCGCTTACTTTAAATTCATTGGCTTAACGGAAAGTTTGAAAAAAAAAACGATTGGAATTTGTACGTTATTCATCCATTTTCGAAAGTGGTCGTATTTCTAATTTGCTCCTTTGTTTCACGCAGACGATACCGTCCAAATTCCTTCGTCCGCTCCCCACGATAGGTCCGCTCTAGTTGATCCAATTCGAAGCAATATTAAATTGGTCGTTGGATAGTATATGTGATGCAGGAATGAAGGCAATTTTTATAACTTTCTGAGCGGTTCTTATTGGTCTCCTCTGCCTGCTTGCTTTAACTTCCACTGTTTTTACTCATGAATATTAATGACCTACCCTCTTATAGATGAATCTGTAAGACTTAATCACCAGATACTTCATTCAGGATATCAAGGAAAGGGTAAGATTCACTTTCTGACTTGAGAACCTGAACACCAATCAAGCATGCTTAACAGCATCTTCCCTCAAGTGCACTGTAAATCCTGGGGTCCTTATGACTCAGTTGTCAGGAATCGGTAAAGACAGTCATTTGTGTCATCAATTCGGTTAATGGATGCTGTTCCACTGGTTGCCTTTGGATTTATTTTTCCGGTCCACTGAGCGACTAAATTACTACTGCGTTAGTCGGTGGAACCGTTTGTGGTACAGCTTTTGAACCAGCAAAATCGAGTAAATGAACCAAACCCGATGGTTCATTTGAGAAAAAATTGATTATACGAACTCCATTAGTAAACAATCTGATGTGATTTTCATATGACTATTCATGCATCATCAAAATTCAGCTCATCATTAGGAAACTGCAGAAGTGCAACTAGTGCATCTCTGTTCGGAATCATCACCAGTGTATATTCATCACATTTAGGCTGGGACGCTAGATTGGGATGACGGTTTATGAATCGAACATCCTAGCCATCATACAGCACTCATACGTCGCCGAATTTCGCAGGCCACCAAATGTGCGACCTCGTAGTGGCTGACGGTTTCCTTGTAGGATGTAAATACATCAGCCTAGAGTCTACGATATTCGACTTTTAGATGCTTGTCCCAGATTTTCCTCCCATTTCGGGTGTAATTAATATGCACTGCCGGAAATCCCTAACAAAGAGACCGCTGTGTAGTGAGTAGTCCCATGTTTTCCTAATGATTAATTGAACCTTGGTGGTGTATGATAAATCATTTGAAGAAGAAACTTCATTGTCGGTAATTTGAATGACGATCGCCAAAATCTGTTATTGGGACAGACTGGGTTAATTAAAGAAAGATGAGCGAATCGTCACCTTCTTGTGACTCCTCATCTACTTCTCTTTTCCGGTTTCGAATTAATTCTCCTATCGTTGTCCACTGAACTTTTAAAGTGGAGCTCGGCGAGTAATTGTAACGATGGAAACTTGGTGTACTTTATAATTAAAAGCATTCATCGTAAGTTGAATTTTTGTGACTCTTGGTTTAATCAACCTAATTTTTAGTTCCTAATTCATTTTTCTGACCGGCTTGTTAAAAGCCACAGACTAAGAAACTCATCATCGATTTTTTCTGTTACCAGCCATAATTGTATAGTCCGAAAACGTGTCTCAAGCAGTACTTACCATTCGTCACTTTTATAAACTGTTGCCTGCTCTCTATTAGCGAGGAAAACGCGAAGTCCAAAATATTGTCGCGTTTAATGGTCAATCTTGAGTCGAAACAATTCACCCTCTCTCATTCCCCCTACTCCCACAATCCAGGCCGTGTATTCTTCTATTTGATTCACTCCCATGCCAGACCCGAGTGAGTAACCTCCACGTCATCCGAGAGTAAGTCGGTTCATTTTTGCGTTTGTTTACCATCGATATGTTTTTGATTAATTGGAACTGTTCTCTTTCTTTCTTGGCTGCAGGCGATCTTTTATTGTTTGAAGTAACTGGGTACACTGTCAGTCCTATTCAATATCTTCCATCTTCCTTGTGTTTGAACCCTTGAAGTGTCTGCGACTGGCCGCTGATGATCAAACGAAGAGCACTGGTTTTTGAACGTCATTGTCTCGAATTTGAATCCTCCCACTTTATCACCATGTGGCGGCTTCTCCAGAGTTATTGCATATTTGTTGTTTAACAAGTCGAAACAGACAGTTATTAATAATATTACTGGTACTATGGTCACATTTGGTTTGCATACTCGGTCTCATTTTTGGCTATTTGAATTGGTTCCCTATCACTTCGGGACTAAACAAAATTGTCCCTCACGTGAATCGTATATTGCTCTGCTATGGTGCGGCAGATTTTGATTAGCTGTGAAAGCTCGTCGATTTGATCAGGATTCGAACCCACGCATTATCATCACTCACACCTTAATACCGCGTGTGTTTCTTTAGTCAAAATCTTTCAGTATCGGGAAAATTACGTAATATGCATTGGTGAACACTGTTTAAACAATTTAGGCGTGCCTAATGGTCCTTCCTGGTTTTCTTGCCGCTCGTTTTTCGTTATTTACTATGCATCGGAGCCACCAGCTACCTGTATTAGGCTTTAGTTTTGCTGTTAGACTTTTTCGTTCCATCTTATCCGTGGCTACTAAACTGCGAAACACTTGCACACTCCTTTTCAAAACTGAGGCCAACAAACTAGCCCTCATGTCCGATTTTTGACCCTCGTGAAATGTGTTTTGTTCATGGGGCTCTTTGTTGTTCATAGCGCGCACCAGGAGTAGAAATTCAAAAAACTATATATCATTTCAACAAATGTCATCAATAATTTCGTGCTGACGACCTAGCGTGTTTCACCGGCAAGCGGAACTTCAACGTAAAACCCCTTATTTTCTACTGCAACCATTTTATATTTCAAGAAGAATGTTAACAATTACTTGTGAGTCTTTCTTAACAGTTCGCACTCGCCGCATGAAATAATCGGACCGTTTTTTCACATGCATATGGATGTTTGTTTCATCAATTCCTCCTATTGTGATTCTCCCACATACCAAATCCGAAGGTCACAAATGTCGGCTAACCCCATGGATGCAGTTATCCTCGAGGTTTTGGAACAATCATTTCCGTTGTCCCCTCGTAATCAGCATTTCAATCTTGAGAGCTGTTATACTATTCGCCCCTCCATTCCGAAGTTCAGTCTCTTATCTTTTACTTCCCTTATTAGTGGAATACAATGCACACCATTTTCCAGGAAGGGATCCGCAGCCAACGGGGAACTGCCAAGTGGGGAAGTTGACCGGCAGTGGGTGGATTCGAATCCGCAACTTTCACATCCAAACCCCACGATCTTACCTACTAGGCCACCGCCGGCCGATGTCGGTTGACGAGAACTCACTTTTGATTCTCCCTTGTGAATGCACCTTCAGTTCTTACACACTAACTCCATTTCTGTTTGTTGTATCCCATAATATTTCTTCGCGTGGTCTAATTGAAGAGTCACATTTCTTTTTCGATATAATTTTTGCAGCTGTGAAATCTCGACGTGCTTCTTATCTGTACATTCCACTGATGCTAAACCATTGTGCTGAAGAACCGCCGTCACCAAGATTTATGCGTCAGCTAAACTTTACCGAGTTCTGGTTTCTTGCAGAAGTAGGAATTTATAGGAGCAACGGGCAAAAATTTGTCTAATTTCGACTTTTCATTTTGTTGAACTGCTTTTTTTAAGGGTACCTGTCTCTCTCTTCTAGTTGTCTCATTTGCCGTTCTAGCTATCTTCAAGCCGAATGGGACACTCGAAGGGCTATGCAAGATGGTCCGCTTTGTTTCAACAAGGATACGATTCGTGGTTTTAGTCCTCGCGTTCCCAGCCAGAGTAATTTGGTCGACTGTGGCATCTATCTGTTACATTATGTGGAAATGTTTTTCAAAGTGAGTCATAGAACTGATACTGGTTTGTTTATCATCCGAGAAGAGTTCAAATAAAAAGCGTGGTGCATTTCTAATTTGAAAAATTTTCTTCCAGCGGTTATTCATATTCAGTCGCAATCAAAGTCGAGCGCCAAAATTAGACCTACGACGCACGCTCTCGTTTGTCCGCAGATCATGATCCCCGTACAATACGCCTGCCAGCGCGAATGTGGATGGGGAGATCATTGTGCCGAATTCAGTCAGGACAGCGTCCTTTGTTTTCCCTAGATCTTAAAACCTTGTAGGAATTAGCGTTGTTCTTTAATTATTGGTAAGCTCACTGAGAATCATGAAGGCTTTTTAAGAGACTCATCCTATATGTCTTGATGCCATGTTATCTGTTATCATCGTTTCCCCTAAGCGTAACCTTCTGGTTAGATTTATCAGTACCCAAGTGGTCAGTATTTGCTTACACATCACACTCAGTCTGAAATAAACCAACGTTCGTAAAATAGATTCCCGGTGCTACACTCATTTCTTGTCGCATAAATTCTTATGCGCTTCCGGTACGTGACTATTTTACGGGCTTAGAATGCTTTTCCTGTAAATTGGTGTTTACTGGTTTCATGCATTTTCGGCGTCTGAGAAACACTTGGTTAACGGTTGAAGATCGGGTGTGCACCGAAGCTACTAAGTCAGTTCGCCTGTATGATTCTGAAATGTAACCGCTGCTGACGGAGGATATGTGAAGACTGTCGTTTGACCACAGATTTTTCGTACTATTGCTACAAAATGGTGGGAGAAATCGCTGTCAACTCTGATTTCTTTACAGCAGACCCTGACTAAGATGGTTGGGACATGTTTTACATAGGACCACAAAATGACTCCCTTGACATAGGCTTTTATCCGAGGTAGGTAACGATTGTCAGTCCATGACACAATGAACATACGGAAACCTTAACCGATGGAGTGTCTCAAATGGGCCGACTTAGACTGGCGCATATGGTCCACGGGGTCGCCTTTCAGTCCGTGGCTGAGAACATTAGATAATATGGTTGAATCCCTCAGTCAGTGGTGTATTGCATTTGAGATATTGTCTACATCGTACATCTTACCTTAAAATATCTTATCAATTACTCTTCGCTCACGTCGCTTCTCAGCAATCGGCTTCGTTTGGTGGCAGCCAAAATCAGAGCGGATCGGTGCACGGTTAATGATTGCCAAACTAACTGATTCTGTCCAATCATCGATCTCGGATGTATCGTCAAAACGATAAGTGAAATCTTAGTTTCGTGATGGATGCGGTTTCTAAGGTCAGAATGCCATTGAATAAACCCGAAGTTGTCGTCATTGGCAGTTGAACAGTCGATTTTTCGGACGACGATTCGTCATCTAGAGTCGAAGTTCAACTCGCCGTTAAACAGTCGTGGGAGTTCTACAACTGTTTTGTCTGTTGCAAATCATCAACAGTATGTCCATTGCTCCCGGACGGGAATTCAAACCTGGAATAAACAATTGAGAGTAGAACGTCGTAACCGTTAAGCTAACCAGACTGACTCCAAACAGTTTATTAACCTTCATTGTCATGCGACATACCGCCCTTATCTGACTGTTTTTTACGTTCATAGGCCAGTGCTGTACAACAATCGACTCTTATAACGAGTGTCTTCTTTGCAGAAAGCCACCCCGGGTTCGCGTCCGCGTTGGAGCGGACGAGGGAGTTATGTAATGTTTTTCAATTGCAGCTTGTACAACGATTAACGTTGCACTACCCTGCTCTGGTTTTAGTCGTTGTCTCACAACCACAGAACGAAGAACGAAGAGTAGCGTAAATCAACTAGTGCTGCTATGGTTCCCTAATGGTCAGTAGTTTTTTATTACATGACGTATCATCTTAGCAGGAATTGGTTGTCTCCTCCAGTGCCTTGAAACCTGACTATTAGCGGCTTTCATTTTTATGAAATGAGTCATTGAGAAACATAAGACACCACATTCCATTCATCCTTGTTGAGAGTTCGAAGTGGAATCCCTACAAAAGAGGCCTCCGACAAGGGAGTAGATCAGAAATCAGAAAACCAGTTTTTACCACCGGAAAGCCTTTGACTAGCGGATACTCCGTTCGTAATAAGCTTTTTTTATTCGGATCACCATCGGATAGCTTGAAAACTTACAAAATGAACCATCAGTTTCGAATCACAATACACAGACAACCGATGCTATATCTTAGTTTGTCACTTAATGGGCACGAGCAGATATGCATAGATCGAACGGTAAACGAAAGTGCACCCAGGGAAGTGCATTTGTCCAGAATGTGCATCTGGCCTTCTCACGATATGTCAAAATTGAACAGTCGATCACAAGCGAGCGACACAAAAGTTTGGTCCAAGCTGAAAGAGATATCTCACAGACAAACAAACGGAGGACTAGTTTTATGATTTGGTGAGTTTGCACAGATTTGCTTTAAACGTTTGAAAAATCCCACAGAACACATTGAGAACAACACAACGTGGTTCAAGGGAAATTGTCCGTTTGCATTCACATCAGTTCACAACTATCTCCAGACCATATTTAGTGTTATGTATTGGCATGAATACGAATGACTGAAAACGAGCTTGTTCGCCACGTTGTGTTGTTAGCACAGATTGCCGGAAGCTGATTATGAATCTGACGTGCAAATTAAAATCTGTTTATTGTCAGACATACCGGAATATGCAGGGCATTGACAAGTAGGCAAGAATAATAGTAGACTTTCCATCATGTAAAGATAGGCTGTTTTGTTCAAGTGAATAATAGGACGCTACAGGACCTGAAAATGAAGGATGGTCCCTGTGTACCTGTTTATATGACACCCTTATAGAGCAGCCTAGTCTATCTTCGAAGATAGATGTTTAATGGTGCCACTGACCCCTAGAGGTGAATATTCATCAGCTACAATCAAATGTCTATAAAAAAAAAGAAGTCAAACAAATGGTATTATGCATCTTAGGAATAGACCACTCGGGGTTACTGAGGAAACGAGCAAGAAAAGAAACAACAGAACCTCTGTAAGCTCATCGTGGATTGGATGTACTGTGCGCGTTCATAACGTTTGACTCCACTGGTCACTGCCATTCTCACTGTGTTAGAAGATGGAATACGAGGTGCATACACGGTAGACTTGAGAACTGCAACCAAGAGGCATGGATAGTTACCTTTCGAAATTTTACAAAATCGTCTTAATATGGTAATTTCACACCAGATTGAGTGTTAGAAGCATACCTAAATATTTCACATACGCATGAGATCAAATCTCCATTACCTATGCGTAAGGAAGAGGTATGTTGGACGTTTCCTTATCCTTTGTTTATTAACCGGGGAAAGAATATACCAACGCATTTTTTGATTTTTTGACGGTTTAGTCATCGACCAGCGTCAGAACACTTACGGAACGAGGTGCAAAGATTTATCCAAGTGAGATAAGGATTGTATTTTATATGGGAGGCCTAAGTTCCCCGGAAGCACATGACCGATTTTGCGGTTATTGCCGATCTAGAAGCTGTCTTTAACTAATCGATGAGAAACTTTCCACGAATCGTCGTTGATTTATAAATGTTATCTTAAATGATTCAAACGCGATCCTAAGATTATAATCTAATGAAAGCGGCATGCGAAAACAAAGGAACACAGGATAATACCCTCGGAAAAACATGGCTTGTTAACTACTTAATCTGGAAAACTCTACCACAGCAACGTGTGAATTGGTAGCTTCGAAAAAGCTGGCTATTCCGTAAAGTAGTTGGCGAAGGTTCAATGTCATCCGCCGTCAAGAAGCGCGACAACTTTCGCTCTGGTAACACAGTTCAGTGCATCACCACAAACTGGACATGCGACCCTGAGGAATTTCTCTTGACTCTTTCGATAGGTCGGCACTATGACATTGCTTGTCGAGAAATGGAGTACCTGAGAAGTGTGTGTCGGTCCTCAAAGAGCTATACTGTCATAATTCAGATCAAGTTAGTGCTTATGGCCGGCTTTCGCCATCCTTCGTTATTTCCAGTGGAGTGCAGCAGGAATGTTCTGCATCCCCATTTCATTTCAACCTTATCACAGACGGTGTTCTACAGGAAGCTTTATTTGGTCTTTTAGATGGTGGGATGCAACTCCTTTCAGGGAACAGAGTTTCTGACTTAGAGTGTGCCGATAATATCGCCTGGCTGAGTGACTGCACAGGCAATGCGACGTGCGTTGGACCGCTTGACGATTGACGTATTTAGGTAAGGTATTTGCTTTGCACCTTGAGAACACAATGTACTTCTTCAAGATCGACGGGAGCTTGTGCTTGCACTCACCCCTTGTGGTGAACGGGTAGAGGTAGTCAGTAAATTCAATAACCTCGGAAGCCTGATCACACCTGGCTGAGATGTTGGAGAGTCGGTCGCATCACAAATTGCGAAAGCCAGAGCAGCTTTCGCGAACCTGTGACACTTGTGGCCCCGCCATGACATCCGGCTTTCCGTCAAGAAAAGGGTGTGCAATGCTGCAGTTCGTAGTGTTCTGCGTTACGGTTGCGAGACTTGGCTTGTCCGCGTTGAGGATGGCCGGCGACTTTCTGTGTTCGACCCCCGATGTCTCCGAAGCATTGATTAAGTCTAGTGGGAATGTCGAGTGAGCAACGACGTGGTGCGTCGTCGTGTATTGGGTACAGATAGTCGTCCGCTGACTGAGATAATCGCTCCACGTCGCATTCGGTAGCTTGGACATGTATTGCGTATGCTTGTCCATCGTTTATCTTTTCATTCTCTTTTTGCATGCGCTGGTCAAGGCTGGCAGAAGTGATGTGGCGATCAGGCCGTGTCTTGGCATGGAGGCATGAAGAAGTTAGTTTCTGCTTTGGCCTCGGTTGGTGCTTCGCGCCTTTCTGGTTGGGGCCCAAGAGATGGTTATTGTTGTTGGTTGGAGACGCTGAAAGATATGGCTCAGAATCGAAGTCAGTAGCGCGAATGGTGTGCGGCCTGTCCATAGAATTCAATCCCTTAAAAATAATCCGTAAACAATCACGAAATCACAAAATGTGTCCGTTGAAAACAAAAAAGCAATTGGTTTGTTATAATGTATTACTTCCTCCCTCTAGTTTGCCCTCCTGTGTAGTCCCAGTGACATTGTTGCGTTGGCATCACACTTGTTTTCAAGCCGACATCTGATTGGTCCATGTCCCGTCTAGATTAATTGTGAAAGATCGTTTCGGAAACGTAATTCTTCATTCTAGTGGCATGATTTCGCGAAAAAGCGAGTTGAAAACCTATCATGATTATCGGTAGGTGTTTCATATGGAGTTCGTATTTTGTAGCGACAGCTGACAGTTTATCAGGTGGTCGCGGAAAAGATTATTCATGGTAAACCTATTCTGAACCACTTTTGGTAATCTTTTTTCTCACCCCTACGAGAGTTTAGGAGTCAATTTTGTTCTCCGTTCCTGGTGATCAGCGCATTATTCGTACACTTTTCAGTTTATTCTATTGTTGATTGCGAAGGAAATTGCATGATCAAAAAAGTTTCTGTAGGAGAGCGACGCGTAGCGTGGACCAGTTGGACAGCCGGCAGAGTACATTTTATTGTGCATTCACTCTACTTGGAAAGTTCACAAATACCAACAGATCCAGGAAATTTAAAAGGCCGATTTCCATCGGACTGAAATCTTTAACAAGGTTCATTGATAATTCAGCATATTCCATTAAGCTTGTTGATAGTGGATCACAAAATTCGTCAAATCCCTTGCACCTTCATGATAAGAAGGTATAAGCATTTGGAAGAATTCAGAGAAATTCCAATCTATATAGGTGCATCGTGCGGTGATACGCGGTTGCACAAGTAAAGTTCTTTTACTAACTTCCCTCCTCACTCAGGGATATTTGACCATGAAGCCAATGTTTTGCTTGTTTCAGGGGATGCGACCATCAGTAAAGCTCTCCAGTTTAAATTTTGCTGATATCTTTATGCAACCATGTTTTTTGAAGCGAAGGCTGTCGATGTCGCAATATCCAATACCTAAGGCCTTTCCCACCGGAAACAATTGCGCGATAAACATTGCTTCCGCAAGCCACCTTGCAATCACCACGGCGTTTTTACATTCAATCTTATCGCATCTGTGCATGATCTGCATCCTGTTTTGTATGGATTTACCGATACCGGGTCCCCTTTGTATACGTATAATCGCACGTAAGCTATTATTGCAGCAAGGAATTCACATTTCTTTGCTGCAAACAATGCATTGCTATTTATTTACGGTTTGCGTACAACCCCATGACTCCCGGTTATGTTGTCTAGGCTGAGAATACGCAGTCAGTATTTCAACTTGGCTTTCAGCAGGACAAGAAATACTATGCAACGTACAACCAAGAAGGGTTTAAGGTAATGGTGATATTTTTATCAAGTTGGCGTCTTTTGTGGGTATATTGCCCACTGGCCACTCGCCCTGGGCGTTCGGACCGTCTGCGGCATGACAATTCAGAACTGATATTCGGAGGCTCGTTTTCTATATTGGTTTCTCGAATTCGAATTTCAGTACAAGCGAAGAGTCTGTTCAAGAACAGAAAGATAATTCAAAAGTGCATCACTAAGAACTGTGGTGGGTGTTTACCACTGGCAGTTTCCCAAGTGTATGGTTATCGGTTTTTAAAAGTATGTTCCCTCTTGGTCTGACCTTTCGGGAAGAAATCGCCGCCATCTATCGCAGTAAAAGGCTTCAGGAGTAGTAACAGTTTGACTGAAATCTTGTTCAAACCAGCCAATAAATTTTCCACAACCCATACATCCTTATATCTCGAAACTTGAGGATGCCACATGAAACAGGGCACCCAAATCGGTTCTTCGTCAGATACCGCAAACAAGAAATTCGTGTGCATTGTTGACTAAGCTACCGTAAGTAGCGACGTCGTCCATCATTCAGTTGTCCCCACTCGGTTGTAATGCGTCTTTGATAACGAATCTATTTCGTTAGCGATTTTCTTTGATTTTATACTGTATACTTGACGAATGTTACCAATGTACAGCATGGGTCGAACGGAACCCTACATATAAGACCAACTTATCCCATCACCTCTCGTAAAAAGCAACGAATTCGACCTACCTTCATGCAGTTTATACCTCGTTCAAAAAATCCCAACCTGGATCATAATCGAATTCTAGATCACCGTGTGAACTGATCGACAGCACGGCAGCTGAATGATACAAGCTACTATAATAATTAGCTGTGCAGTATAGATATATATATATATATATATATATATATA
>LUCM01002002.1:103472-120358 GCA_008360955.1 Fasciolopsis buskii | reverse complement strand
ACGCAACAGAACAAGCGATCCCAGTTTAAGTCACTTCTATGTGCATCAACATCACGTCAGCCGTTAAACAGCGAGGGCGCAAATCTCGCCTGACGACGCTGCCTTTTCCCAAGAGTTCACACGTTCTATTGCGAACAGTGATATCCAAGGGGATACAGGAGTGGAACTCCGCAGGTGGAAAGGATAATGCTCTTGGTAGTAAGTAGACGCCAAGCCAGTTAACTGTACAATGTACTCTTTCAAATCATTCTGATCATGAAATGAGCAGCACGTTGCGCACTGTTAGGGTTTCACTGCCATACCTCCTGTCTCCAGCAGCTCGCGATCGGAATCTTCGGACCCAATCACGAAGACGTGTAGAACAAACCAACTTACCAAAGTTCGCCGTACACTTCTCACCCGCGTTCGACTCATCTGTTCGGCTCGCACATCGGCTTTCTACTCAATTCTTGGGAGGAACACAAATTAGGGCCACGTATGCATAGACGTTAGGTGTCCTGCCATAACGCAACACGTTGACGCAACCAGCTTAGTCTATCTAAGCTTTTCATAGCGATGAGAACAAGAATAGCTAGAAGCAGGCCCGCCATAAACTGTATCCAGCATACCTACCCTACGTTACCACCCGACACTCCATCCAAATCCTAGCCCATATTACGTTAGACACGCGGTGTCGAAAACATCCTGAGCGATCGCAATATCTCCACATGCATTTCTATGTTCGCAACCGCACAACAACGAAACTGAGTGACTGCGGCACCAGTACGCACGCTTCCACTAGTGAAATATCAGCCGATGCCAACAATGCTATCAGTTCGGCGCAAGCCGGTCTAAGCCTTCAATTACCCGTGCTCACCCACTCGCCGAGCTAACTCGTTCGACATGCAGCTACCTAAGGTAAGTATAAAATTCAACAATCGTTTAGTCCTCTCATCGACCAAGTTCGCCACGACTGTCGACAGTCTATAACGAGCACTTTGACTTGTAGGTGCAAACCACATGCCAAACCGAGCGATCCGATGCTCGGATCTACTAAGTGCGCGGTGCACATGGTCCGCAGACTCGAAAAGGCACACAACTCATCTGCGAATCTTTACAGTCATATAGTTTCCTCCATTTTCCCAGTTCGACCCTACACTCTTGGAGACCTCCTAAGAAGCCTCCCATTACTCGAATACCGAACGAAGCTTAGGACAGAAATGGAGAGAGTCGGACCCCCGCTCAGAGTCGTATCACCGAATGAACGTGATAGTTCACCTGTATACCTACGCGACCGAAAGGTATGCGAGTATAATGCTCGCATGACTTGCGCGAGACGTCGGACAAATACGTTAGCGTACGGCCACTAAACTGATCGCTTGAAGTGCTCTGCCCATCGTCGAACATTTGCTGTCTACCATGGATCAGCCTCCTCCATTCCTGTCGCACACGACATTCACTAAAAACCGAAGATTCACCGTCCAATCGCTGTCGAGTATAACTTAAACCGTCTTTGACTGTTACCTAAGCGGCCGCTACTTCCATCACTGTCGCCTAACTCCTCAGTTTTCGCGGTCATTCCTGAGGGCTTATCCATCACCGCCATCATCCTTCTTGATGATTACCCATGATTTTCTCAAATGAGATTCTAAAACTGTTACTATTTATGGGCATGTGGATAATTACGTAATCACAGTGACCATATTTCACAACTTCTCAGCGTGCATATCACTAACCGTAATTTGCTGAAGTGCGGCGTTATCTGAACTTGCAAATTCCTACTATGTAGGAGAAAGGAATTTCGTGTTTTTTTGCCATCTTTGTTGAAGATGTGGATGATGCCTCTCGATAAGAGGACTCGACTCATTTCGTTCGGATTGTTGCCAACAGAAAAGCGGTAAACAGTAAAAGGAACCGAAAATACAACCGTGTTTTCTGTTTGTCAGTCTAAAATAAAGTTAATCACTGCCTACAGGTTGCCTTGCAAGATCTGTTTTATTCCCCGAACCTGAATGACAAGAATCTAACCCTCAGTGGTGGTTTTAATACTTTCTCCCATAATCGGTCAAATCGAACACATCCCCGATCTGATCCCTGAGAGAATGAACTTTGGTCAAACGTATAAAAAGTGTCAGTTGGCAGGATTTTGGAGAATCTCTTTCACATTGTTCTAAACGTGATTCACCTTAAGTGGCATTTTGCCGCGTAAGTACCAAAATGAATTATCCTGAGGATTCGCCTATGTTTCTCGAGCCAGATATTATAGAGTAGGAACATGCTTCACCATTTCGAATAGTTTGGTAAAAAAATCCCGGAGTTTGAACAAAAATTCGAAGCAATGTGGCGATGATGAGTCAGCACACAGGTCTTTGACCATCACGACTGTCCACATGATCAGCCTTGCTTTCATCCAGGTTATTTCACGTCCTTTGATGGTCTCGCGACGTTGTCTTAAACAGATCTGCAATCATTTCGTGGCCATTCGATCTGCTTGGAATAAATCAACATTATCCACTGAGTTTACACGCTATGACGAATCTTACTAGAAATGACAGGTCAGCGTTCTGACTGATTGTAGTGTATACGTGTGAGCCGTTTGGCGTCTTGCTTTATTCAAAAAGTATGTCGCTCACTTAACCGCGAAGCTGTTAAAAGCAGTAGGCGGTCTACTGTACGCAATATGCAGGATGACTTTGATCTGCGTCGTCGGTTGCCATTTAGGTGACTGGTGTTTTTGCTCCACTAGGACGCTGTACCTTTCGTAATAGTCGTCCTTGAGAATGCTGGATCTGAAACAGACAAATCTGCGCAAATGCATCACCTGCTGTATTTACCCACTGGTCGCTGCGTTTCTGCTCCAGTATTTATCCCTGATAGTTCCATCGTAACCGTTTATATATATATATATATATATATATATATATATATATATATATATATATATATATATATATATATATATACAATGATCGCGTGCCACCGGCATCATGATGAAGAACGAATACAATGAAAAAGAAGGGAAAATAATGTGGAGAGTTCATCACATGTTTGTTCCTCCATTCTCTGTCTCCATGTTTTCGGCAGTTCATTGGAATCCATGAGAGGCTTACGAGCTTTTATTAAGTTCTTTAGGCCTGTATTAACGCCATCGATGTTCGACATCGGACCGGATTCTCATCGGCAAACAGGTTGACCACTGTTTGTCGCCGGCATCGTCCAGTACGCAGGAACGATACCAGACCTTCCGGTATTAATAGGTAGGCTTTTGTGCGAACGATCATTGGAGTACACAGTATCTGAATATGAAAAATGATCCCGGAACACTCGACTCACTTATTTATTTAGCGTTCTCATCGGGCGGGGTAGATTACCTCCGAAAACCGATAGTTGATGGAATAATCGGCCAGTGAAGGAAGGTCCCGGCTATTTTGCCTGACCTTGAAACATGCAATCAGTCATCCAAACTGGTCATTAAAGAAACGGATTAATGAATGACGTAGAGAACAGGTGAACGATTCAAGTTAATCTGCTGTCCCTTTCGCAACACGGAGCCACACTGGTGATCTGATGTGAATCCGAGGCCATCGCAAGTGACGGCACTTAAACTCTTAGAGACCGGTTGGTCATTCAGTGGGCAGTTCCGTCCGACCAAAACCAGATATAGTTACCAGCCGGGCGATAGCGAATTGCCGTCTGCCATCAAAGTGACCGATGGATCTAGGATCTGAAATTCTGACCTTTGTCCGATGTTTGCTCCACCCGACCATTGACGAACTATGGAGAAGCAGGAATATTTTAAATGCAACAATGCCGTTGACTTTGCTCATTCGCGACATCTAACGCGTGCTCGACATCAGAGACACTGAATTGGGTTAAAGGAATGGCGCTAAAGATGTTTGGACGAGTCATGCTTTCCGACTGCGCACACCACGGAAGGGTTTTCCGGGAACTTTAACGGGAGTCTTTGCCCCAAATCCGGTCCACAAGACAGTTGGGCTTTAACCTAACACGCGAACTCTGAAAAAAGCCTACTTATCGCGGTTCATCCTGTTTGAAGCAATGGGCAGTGTGGCTTTGATTATCTTGTGTGACCACCGATGCAATATGGAATTCATTTTATCTGTGATTGATGTGAAATAATGGACAAATTTTGCTAGGGAGTCCCTCTGCCAAATGAGAGAACTCCTGGGGTTCTCGAACAAAGCCTTTTACTCTAACAAGAACCTACCCGCAAAGCAGCACGGAGTGCCTAAGTGGAACCACGTCTGTTTCGATCAATTATTCTTCACAGGAAGATCTAGAAGCTCACTTCATCAGGTCTTTCCTCACTGACCTCGGTATAAGCACTCCTTCGGCTTGAGATAAGCTATCCTATATGGATCGTTGGGCAATGGGAATACAAGCCGTCAAACAACGTTAAAATACAATCCACTACAACGGGGGAAGAAGCCAAGTTAAATGCACCTCTGCCGCCGTTTTTCTGCTCGGCCCGATCCAAAAGAGCAGAAGACGAGGCTCCATCTGACGAGTTACAACGGCACTCAAGTATCATAAAGATTGGTGTTCTTCTCGGTAGGCGAAGATGAGCTCAAAATAAACAGGAACCGGCACGATATTGAAGAATAACACAGAATGTGTGCGCATTATGAGGAACGCTAATGAATGACGAACGTTTGCTTCTCAAAATGCGTTAAAAGAAACGTGTTTATGGTCGGAATCCGGTGATGCACTGCCGCATTACGGTCACCATGGGTGTTGTTATTTCTTTTGTGATGAGGAGTGAGATGGGCGAACAATCGAATGGTATTACTAGGAGCATCTTGCTTTACTTAGTAAGTAAGAATAGCTTTTGTCTACCCGTTCATAGTATAGCCAATTGAATTAGGTCGTATCGTTTGGATGTGAAGGTCGCGAGCCAGCTTCCTCACTTGGCATCCCTCTGCTGGTCACAGCGCCCTTCCTGAAAAATTATTTACACTGTTATTTCATTGATAAAAGGAAGTAAAAAATGAAAGAAAAACAGTCAGCCAGAGGTACGTCGGTGCGAAACGATTATGGTCTCGCGTTCTCCCTATTTGTTCCAGCCAGTGGTGAGCTTCGTTTGCCCTTCCGAATTTTTCAAACACATTAGCCGGCAAGTCGAACAAGAATTTTTTGTGTAGCTAATTTCATATAGTATCTGATTCTGTGATGTTTGACCTAATTAACTCACGTCTTCAAATGGTTTGTCAATCCCCCTTTTCCTTTTTTGCCCCATTCCCGATGCAGCAACCGGTAAAAAGTTACACCAAAGATTATTTCCAACACGAAATGGCTAGTTGGTTTACCGAAGCTACTGTCGGTGAAAAACGAATGCAGATTTACAGCACAATTATGCGGTTGCATAAACGTTCCCAACCAGATGACCAGACTGTATGAGTACCGTTCTTCTGTTAAAAAAGTCAGTTCCCCTGAAACACAACATACCCTTCCGACGTCTTCTACGATAGCCATATTGCTCGCTCTAGCACTGTTTGTACATAGTTTTGATCAAAAGGTGACCGAGTTGGGCTTTTTGTTGTACAAGTGTTCCAGTTCGATTTAACACAATCCTGTCTCACTCTGTGTGTGCAAATGGTTTTGATTGATCTACGTCGTGCAGACATATATTTGAATATCTATGCCCGTTTGCGTGTAAGTGAATGGAAAATCTGCAATTTCTTCACCCCACCGCTGACGGTGTTAGGATTGACGTTTCCTTGTGGCTAACAGCACCAGTCGATTTGTTGAATCTATTTTCCATTCTTTCAACTTCGTGGTCATTAGTGTTTTTGCATTTGATCTGACACAGGTTTCCATCTTTTATCACTTCACATACCGGCTTTCTCTCAGTTCGTCTGTCTGTCATATTTCCATTGCGCATTCCGTCGTTTCCCGGTAGTCATTTCATCCGCGTTCGTATCTGATAGCCCAAATTAACCAGAAAGACGTAGTTGCGACAATTTTTTCGTTCGAATGTGGACTCTATTTAATCACGTTCTCGCTCGTTTATCGTACAGACAAATATCGACAGCTCTGCTGGTATCTTTGGTAAGTTCATTGCGGACGTAAGCGCATTCACATGCACGCGCAGATCGACTGATCAAAGCTCGAGTTCGTCTAGTTCTGCAATTACCACTCCTCCATCTTACTCCCTTTCTCTTGGCAAAGATCATTGTCCTCTTTCCTATCCTTTATTAGTGCAAGTTACTCCAGCCACAGTTTCGTCAACACGTGTTTTGCCGCCACGCACACGTGTGCATCCTTAGTTGCCTTCGGATGAATAAAAGAACTGAGCGGGTTTGTCCTTTCATAATCTAACTGGAATGTGTTTGTGGAGCGTACCACGAATTTCTTGTGCCTACCAATCTTGGGTGTTCATTCTACGACGCAGTTATGTTCTTATTATTATCGGCACAAATTTGCTTCATGCTATTCTATTCTTGGTTCTGCTTTGAGATATTATCACGCAGAATCGATAAGGTACCAAGTGAATCGGGAGATGTAAATAGTCGGTCCTAATGAGTCCCACAAATTGATTTACCCTCCTCGGAGTCGTCACGGTTTACTAGTCCAAGTCGAGACGATGACAAGCACATCCGCGAGAAATTAGTCGGTTCCACTGTTTCGCCGAACTGTCTTTTTGTTGGCTTCTTATTGCATCCTTACTGATCAGCTCGGCTCGTTTGTGTGAAACCATTGCCGGTGTTTCTTGGCCGATTCGCTGATTGGTTGGTTCAGTCTCGCACACTGAGTGCCCCGTGGGTGATTTTCGATCATGGCTTCCTACAGTGATACGGCTGCCCCCAAGTTAACTTCTTAACCAATCATGCTCCCGAATCCTAACTAGCGGATGCTATTTGATTCATAGGTAAATCCTGCTCTGGCCATCAAATTGCGAAAAGTTCACAATATTGGATACCGTACTGTTGCGTTATTCGGTCGGTAAACACACCCGACCTAATGACACCTTATGTGGTCTTATGCCACTAAGTTTCAGGGTCATAGTAGCCGGTCCCATCCCCGTTAAGTTGACCCTATCAGTTATAGGGCTCGCCGCTTCTGCTGCTTCATGCTTCAGACATTTAATTGAAAGATATCCTGACAACCAATATCGTTAATTACTTGAATACAGCTCCGTAATTATGAGGTGTAGATCTCCATTAAGTAGAATGGAATACATACTTCAACACCTGATTAGTCGCTCTAAGTCTACCTTGCAGACTCCAACGAACTTTTAGCAACGTGATGCGTTTGCAAAGGTTGGCTTGATAAATTGGGCAAATATAGAATTCTTCCAAATGTGAACAGCCTTCAACCTAGGCCGAACTTGAACTTCCGCACCTTCGAAGTGTCATATGCTGTTGCAGGACTGGTTTGGTTTGAAGGCGAATCTTGTTCCTTCAGGGAAACATCGGGATCAAGTGGATAGATTTAGTTACTTGGGTAGTTCCATCTCGCTTCGTGGTCCAATACCAGATGAAGTGTCTTCATGTGAACATTAGGCTCGATTATTATTAGCCAACCTGTGGTGTCGGTATGGCATCCGTTTTCCAATCAAACGTCGAGTTTGCACCAGTAGTGAGGCCGTTGCTGTTATATGGCTCACACACATGGCCATTGAGAGAAGAATATCTGAAGGCTTCCGTAGTGTTAGTAGAATATGATGAGAAAATTTTGTACGTAACGCAGTAGCTGGATACAAGGTACTGAGTCCAAGGTTAAATCTTTACAGCAGAACGCCTGTCTTCAACTTAGGTAGGGGTTGGAAGATGAGTCCAGATGACTTGGGAAGAAGTATGAAATCTTTAACCATTGGGCAGGCGATACCAAGAGACTGAGTGATATGGCCCGATGTTGCAGTCAGTGCCGTCTTTGCATTCGATATTTCCTATCTTATGTTGTTATTTTACAGTCATCGTTCGTTTTTCCCCATCGAACGGATGTTGTGGTGGGTTTGCAACCAAAACGTGGGCACCCGTCGAGGCGGATCATGCATTCGTACCCCGTATGATCTTTCGGCTGAGCCAAGAGGCCACCCGAACAATGTTCGTTCGACCTTCTTATCTAAATGCCAGTTGTTGCTCTAACGCGCATCACAAATGGGTGAGTCCAAACCCCGAAGAGACCGAGTAACTTTCACATTTGGGTCAATTCTACGAATCTGATACTAGTCAGAGTTGAATTCAATGTAGCCAATGTTGGGTCTTTGTTATATGTTAATGTTTAATCAGCAGGCTGGGATGAGCAAAGATGATGCAGACTTCTCGGATGTTCATGTACTGAACAACGTGGGGAGATTTTCCATGTTTTCCTTAATCGTTTAGTCGTCACGGGTTTTTATACCGCTTGCAGTGGTGCTTCTGAATAAGACAAGTTTTAGATAACAGTTGACAGACCTTATAATCATACCTTCCTCCAAGTCTTAGTATGTTTGGTGCTGGGGTTTCACGCTTCGCAATGGATACTCGTCCTGAACGCCAATCAAAACGCTGACAAACAGCCATTAAGGAAGTCCTGTTCACTCACTATCGTGGCTGAGGTGTTCCCACTGAAATACGAGGACAGAAGCGAATGCTCAGCGCTTTCCACCGGGTATATTGATAGTCATTCTAGACTAGGTGGTGAAACTCCGATTCCAAACTGACAAACGGCGGAATACGTAGCATGCACCTCTATAGGATGTCCGAACTAACGGAGTGATTATGAAGGAGTCCCTCTAATATGATTGGACTGCAATTCACAACAGGATCGAAATTCGCAGTTCGACATGTGTTTATTCAGTTTAAGTTCAAGAGGACTCCATATGTTCAGCATATGAACAAAGGCTAAGGAAATTCAGCATAATGTGCTTGATGAAATCTGTGAAAGAACAGCTTACTGGATCCCCAGGTTGTCTTTTCTCGTCCTGAGAACGTGTGTGCTACGCAGTCAGTCATCAGCACGCAGCTGGGCCCTCATATCTTGTATATGTAGATTGGGACGTTTGGTCAAACGCCCTTGCTTGGGCACCCTAACTTAGTCCAATCATCCGGGTAACTTCATGTATATTGGTAAACTATGGATGACGGTGGTCCACTAAGTAAGTGAGGGTGGAAAGTAAACGAACTTTGTTTAGTGAGCACTACGTAATATCGTTTCTCCCACTGTTTTCCTCGGTACTTGACCTGCAAGCAGACCTATACTAGGTAAATAGCAGTGTACAGTCCTATCTGACATGTCAGTATATTGGTTCGGTTGATGAGCAGCATCTGCGTCTGCACGACTAACACAACTGATAAATGTAAGACAGAACGATTTGGTGGTTCATTTCAGATTTTCCAAACTGTCAGCAGTAAATGTAGTTTACACGAAAATTCGTCCTTCAGCGCTCAGATCACACAATAATGCATACCAAATTATGCCTAATTTGTCACTCACCAACAAGGAAAATGAACCGCCCAGCGAATATTCTACTGAACGACCACTTGGTATGTGTTAGTAGTAGGAGATTAAATGTTTTCATCAAATAGTTCACCATGTGATGTGAACGCTGAACTGGGCACATTAAGAAACGATGGAAGCACTATACACCTGTTTCACTCTTGTTAGGAGTCATGGCCAGTGCATATCAGTAAGGGTCGGTCGATGTGCACTCGGGGCTCGTGGCCGCTAGCCTAATGGTTGAGGCATTCGGCTCAAAATCGTTCGTCCCGTGTTCGCGTGCCAGTTGGGTGGCCGTGGATATGCACTGCTCATCATTCGTAACAAGGATGAAACAGCTGTACAGTGATTCCATCATTTCTTAATGTGTCCAGTTGAGCGTTCATATCACATGGTGAATTATTTCATGAACGATTGCGGTCGATATGAATTTCAATTAACTTCATTCACTGTTATCGACATAACCCAACCCCGAGGATCCTCCCGAACACTTTAACAGGTCAAAAATAGTCCACACAGTTATGAAAGCGTCACGCACAATAGACGTCAGTCGGGCCACCAATATGTATCTCAGTTGAATGCTCACTGCTTCGTCCGGCCGTATCATTTTTTGTGACCGACACTACGGACTTTCCCTTAGTTCAATTTCAGCTACAGTGCATGTGGGTTTCATCGTGGTTTATACAGCGAATGTCGGTGGTTAAGAACAAACGCCATTGTTTGTTAAACTACGGAATAAATTATGGCAGTACACGTGTTACATGAGTTTCCACATTTGATTAGGCAAAAGCTCTATGAGGCCACCAAGTAACCAGTGCAGGAATAAATCGTCATGTTCCACCGACTAACCTGGAACACAGTCCACTAAGGTGATGCTAACGAGAACCGTCCTTACTCAATCTTGCACCAGATGATAAGGCTTTCATGTTATACAGTCATCTATGGAAACTTCCTTCAGAGAGAGAGAGTACTCGAAGTGACCGAAATTTTCGTTGTTTATCTCCACCACCGACAAGACTATGATCGAGTACCATAGCGTTTACTGGGACATCTAATATCGGCTTTTCAGCACATTTGGAACCTACTTTGGTCTCGATACACTGACCAACTCTTTGTATATGTTGACGACCTTTGTATCGGTTTGCGGATGGGACGTGTCCCTCCTCTTATGAAGATGCGTGGTGCAGTCCGCAATTGGGCACTATCATCGGTCTGAATGCCCAATGGTTGTGTACATGCTAATCCGCACTCGTTGATAGCACAAATGGCTGTACCCGTGCTAAACAATGCAGAAGATTCACATCCACCCGCACGCTTTTGGTCTGCTAGCTGCAACGTTTGTCCAGACTTTTATAAGACCGTCGATGAATGACCTTATTGATACCAGTTGTTGTTGTTGTTGTTGCCAGAAAGAACGTACGTGTGTGACATTACAAATGCGAATGAATGCTGACTTCCATGACAACAAACGGCAAAGCTGGCTGACGTACGGTCAGTCTAGCTCAAACAATGCAGCTACCGCTGCAGAACGAATATGATCATTCCGATAGGTACATATACAGACAAGCCCTCATGCAATAATGAGATGTGTCGGAAGGAGATAACAATTTGCCAACTTTTGTTTTATGTTGTCGGAACGGGTCAGACTTATATACAATTTCAGACTATAACCAACCGTGATGCTAACTTAATTTCCCATTTGCTCCCCTGTTCGGCAATCTTTCGCAGGTTGTCTCGTTTCTAGTTGTATTATAAACTAAATTCCTATTATCCATCCAAAAGGAGCAATATATGACCTATGATTGACAGTGGAATTGTCTACCAGATTTCCTGTCGTGGGGATCGAACCCAGTGTTGAACTGACTTGGTCTCCTAATTCTACTAACCGGACAAATCAACAATAGATTAGGTGAGACTAACATCCCATAGAAGGCGACATCAGGGTTTAGTAGTCGAAAAAGCATCATGAATTGACACCTTACAATTAAGTAGTACGACATTCAATGTCTACATGAAATAATTCACCATGTGATATCATCACTCAACTCACCATAAAGAAACCATGGAAGCACTGTACAGCTGTTTCATCCTTGTTAGGAATCATCAGCAGTGCATATCCACCGCGCCCCAACTGGGACGCGAACCCGAACAAGGACGAACGATTGTGAGTCGAACGCCTTAGCCATTACGCTACCGGGCAGGCTCTGAACGGTTTGTTGAACTTCACCACATGATGTTGCACCTATCCGTGACTGGTTTGCACGGTTACTGTCCGTTACCTCGCAGCGATCGACCCCTACTGATAGATGACTTCTCTGCAGGTAGCCTAAGTACGACGAAGGCTTTGTGTATGACCTACAGAGCTTGATTACTCGATACATTTTAGTAGTAGGAGATTGAATGTTTACATGAAATAATTCACCATGTGATATCATCACTCAACTCACCATAAAGAAACCATGGAAGCACTGTACAGCTGTTTCATCCTTGTTAGGAATCATCAGCAGTGCATATCCACCGCGCCCCAACTGGGACGCGAACCCGAACAAGGACGAACGATTGTGAGTCGAACGCCTTAGCCATTACGCTACCGGGCAGGCTCTGAACGGTTTGTTGAACTTCACCACATGATGTTGCACCTATCCGTGACTGGTTTGCACGGTTACTGTCCGTTACCTCGCAGCGATCGACCCCTACTGATAGATGACTTCTCTGCAGGTAGCCTAAGTACGACGAAGGCTTTGNGTCTTCTCGTACGTTTGGAGATTTCCAGTTGGAAATCCGTTCCGTTTATGTTTATTTTCTAGCGTTCATAGATTGTAGAATCGTGTACTTGCCTCTACAACAAACATCTGTGGGTTGTGTATCTATCTACCAGTCGGTTGGGATGTGAAATTGAACTGATCTAAACGAAAGGATCCTAGATGGGGATTAACGCGGCTAGGATTATCGAAATGAACTAGTTGGAAGTAACCGGAACGGGCCTTATCCCAGGCGGCCAGAATACTTTCGACGGTACCCGTTATCGTTAGCATATTCGATTAGTAGTTCATCAATAGCGTTAGGAAATGTTTCAATGAAAAATGAATTCAGAAAGGGAGTCGAACTAGGATCTTGGAGCACTCCCGAGTAGACGGGGAGAGAACTAATGATATGAGCATAATAATGGAGACGAATTGCGTTTGATTGCTGAAGTAGTCCTCTTTCAGTGAGTACAACACTGACAACCGTAACATCCTATCGATATGGTCAGACAGTTTACCTGAGCTAAGAATGTACACGAACAAAGACTTGCCAGTTTAGGTACGGAATGATGGAACGGAATTCACTAGGGTATCAAAAGTTGATCATTGGTTGCGATAGTCAAAATGATAATAGCGTTATTTTGTGAAGCTCAACAAAACCCATTCAGAGTCGGCCCGGTAGCCTAATGGCTATGAAGTTCGACTCAGAATCGTTCCTCCCTGGGTTCGCGTCCTAGTTAGGGCTTCTACGGTAAATACTGCTGCTCATTCTTAACAAGAACGAAACAGCTGTACACTGCTTCTGTGGTTTGTTACTCGTGATTTGAGCTATGATATCACATGGTGAATTATTTCACGTAAAACGACCCGGATCCGGTGCGTTTTCATCTGATTTACCACGTGTAATTTTGTACACATCATTACCTCCTCGATGGGATTCACACGCACACATCACAATCTAGAAGGAAATGTGCAAGAGAAAGCCTGGTTGCCCGATCAAGTTATGATGTTGGATTTTTCTGTCTAAATGTTCCTGCTGGCTGATACGCTTATTGTGCTTTGGCTACCGTTAGATTTTTCTTTGTTTTAACAGTTTCAGACAATGACGTGTGTTAACCTCATCGAAGTGCATTTTCCTATGGTCGGCTTGTTGGACAAAGTTTGATGTGCAACCGTTAATTAGCGGAGCGATTCCCAATTTACACCGTCAGATTCCTAACTGATCTACGCCCACTGGCAAATGGGTCTGAAATATTCTGATCAAAGAGCATTAATCATATTTACCTAGTCATCGACTAATATATGGTTGTTAATTGGAAAATGACTGAGTTGTGGAGTTTTGTCGCACGGTCCGGACTTTCCGCAAGAGCGTCGGCCACTCCCTGATGTACCTGACCCAATGGCTGAACTGGAATCCACTTACTTTGTTAACCGTAAACATTGATTTTGCGGATGTGCTATGCCAAGTACGGCTGATGCAATTCTTCAGAGGTCTCATGTACATGAACACACAAACGAATCTCTTGCTTATCAATCCAGTGGAAACAGCGATTTCTAAACAGATACTGATCAATCATAATTTCAGGCTGCCTTGCGTGGCTACCAAAGTTTCTGTTTGCCAACGAATCCACGTAAGAAGTAACAGAACACATTGAAACCTCACTTTCCACTCGCGCTGGTGATTTTGATCACTCGAATATTAGTTTTTTAAACTGTTTACTTTTGAAAGACGTAGGGGATTTTCAAAACTATAGTTCCTCTTTGTGAATGAACACGAGGTCTTCTTCGCCAAGAAGGGAGATTTCCTATCCAAATCCAGCCAATCTGTTAGCGCAGCGTGTCCAGAAATCCATTCACAAGCCATGCGTACCACCCGAGAGCAAGAGAGCAAGAGAGAGCGGTGACAGGACAAACTAGCTCCGCTGCAAGATAAAGCTGCCGACATCGATTGCTGTGCATCATGCAGTTCCGATGATTCGATCTCTTGTGATCATCTCGTATTCTTTCCAAAATTGTGCTTTTGGTGTTTCCTATCCAAAAAACTGATTTGGCTGTGACCGCAGTTCAAAAATATCAGATGAAAATAAAACAACGAGTCTACTTGTTTAGAGACAGGTTGCTTGTAAAGGAGGCCAGCTAATATATGGCAGCCGAAATCAATAAAATGGAATCAATAATTACTGAAGCCGAGTTTGGTACCAGCGATCGCCGCCCAATGTAGAATATGCTGAATATCTACCGACCATGGTCAAGCGCATTAGACGTTTGTCACCGAAATGGTTAGAGATGCGCAACCCGCATATAGCCCTCACTTTGGTGGGAGATAGCAACTAGTATTGGACGGTTTCATTACTACTCCCTACCTAATGAGTCCTTACATAGTTCTGTATACCCCCACCAAAGCTTCTGTGTCGAGGATGAAGCCTTCCCACTGGATAATGGGCCCTAGTGGCTATGGGGTAGGTCCCTTCAAAAACACGGCTACGGGAAACATGTCACCAACGGAAATGACCACCGAATTCTGTCGTTCGTTCTCTTCCTCATAGACGCTCAGATAAATAAGGCCAGAATTACCTACGGCACCTCTTACGAACCAGGCCAGTTTCAGCCGAATGTCAAAATGAGACTGCCACTTGATGTAGAATGACGGCTTGCGTGTCTCCATGACCGGACGAGCTTGACAGAATGGCTTATCCCAATTTGAAGATTCTATGATGCCTGGAAGGTCGACTGTGAAGGCCTGATGAAGCAGTCTCTTAGTCCCCCCAGGTTGGGGGTTGATGTGGGATGCCAACCCAATCTGAAAATTAAATGGAAGAATAATTGATCCAAGTAGATGGGCTTCCACTCAGCCACTACACACCGCCCTCCGGACAGGATTTTATTAGAACCAAAAGATTTGGCTGTGAACCCTAATTGTTCTCCCGATTAGTGGTTGGACTCCTTATAAGTCTCCGTAAAAAACAAAATCACAATGAATAGCAGAAGCACACACCTGGTCGATCATCGCGTAGGATAATCAGAACCGCGCCATCCATCGCTTCGAGCAGGAAAGGTAGTGATAAGCATGCGCCACCCCGGAATTCATGTGCTGAGTTACCCCACCCCACCCCAACCCCACTAAATTGGAGCATTATGTGCCTGAACGTTTTAGTGTTCCGGGGAATAGGAAGGATTGTAAGATTCTAATGAAGACCTAATACATGTGTCTGTTCGTATGGGCGATGGTTGGACAGGAGATACGGGGTATGCATCTCTTTAAGAACGGCAGTAATCGCGAAACCTTGTTCATATGCTTCCAGGAAACTCATTGTCATTTGTTCGCAATGCCAAACATTGGAAGGGTTTTTCCTCACTCTTCCTGTACACCACAGTGTCGGTTCATGTTTGGTACCGACCCGTTTGAGTCTTAGTCACAATGTTTTCTTTAAATAAACACTACGCGAAACAAGACTTTTAGTGAAAGTACAAATAGTCTGTGACCAAACTTCGGTCGTTTTAAAACTCCTTGTTTATTTCATCAAAAATACCCCCAACAATTGTTGCATTATCTTCAACGATGTATACCGTGGGCTCGTATGACATGTCACAGTTTATAGGATTTACTGATTTTTTCTAGTATTCTGGGGATATGATATAGTGATAGGGTGCTTGTACCGAGTAACTATGACTAAAATCTATTTTGCGCTGGATACTACTAACAGCATATTTTATCAAATTAATGCTAGTGATTTGTTGTTCTACTTGGCCAGAACTCTTTGTCATACCTTGTTAAGCAAAATCCGTCGATGATTTAACTTAAGCTGATAAGAATGCTTTAAAAAAATAATCCAATTTCAAAGGGGACGGGATATGATGAACAGTCGTGTTTAAATTACGTGACAACTTCACACTGAAATGAAACGGGGACGGTGGTGTCGCCAGAATCACCGGTCGCGTGCGTGAAGACCTAGGCCCTATTTGGTCTTGATTGGTCAATTCTATGACACCCCTTGGTCTAAGGTCGTTTCGTTTCTATTCACCATGGTCACAAAAAGGTCATG
This sequence comes from Fasciolopsis buskii, assembly GCA_008360955.1. NCBI lineage: Eukaryota > Metazoa > Platyhelminthes > Trematoda > Plagiorchiida > Fasciolidae > Fasciolopsis > Fasciolopsis buskii. The sequence continues at coordinate 104,151 of LUCM01002002.1, read as the reverse complement.
GGGTCACGCTACTTTTTAACACTGATTGAGTCACTGTGCGAAACTGTCAGCCACGGGCGACAATCCATCATACTCTCTAGCACGCGTACAACAAAACTGATGCTCGCTTTGGACACGGAACGTCGTCTGACGAATTGATGAAATCTGAAGCTGCAGGCGACAAAGAAATGGTGCAAGTGAATAGTTGCTTCGTCATTTGGGCAATTGAACCGTTTATCAAACGATTCATCATCGATCATTTCTCTTGTACTGCAGACTCGGAATGACAACCGTATATTGCAGAATTCAGAAAGATGTCACGTGACGCCGTTGGTTCCATAAGAGAATGTACATAAATATCTGTTTTCGGGTGTGAGAAGCCCGTCAACGTCAGCTTCCCACACAATTAGGACTCTAAATCATGAAACATACTATACGCACGACGCAAGCCCCACACCTCGAATTCCGTCGGACAACACAAAACAAGCTGAACTGTTGATGTCACGTCTATGGTTTCAATTAGTTCATCAGGAACATTGTCTATTTTTTGTCTGTCCCGTCAAATCGTGAGCAAAATGAAGTAAAAAGTTCGCCGGGAATGGACGAGTCTAACCTTTGGACAATCCCACGGAAAAGTGCCCCCGGGTAGGAGATTCGAGTGTTCGCAACCCTATGGCAGGGGGAAAAACCTTATCAGGTC
>LUCM01002002.1:72070-85299 GCA_008360955.1 Fasciolopsis buskii | reverse complement strand
TGTTGTACGGTTGCGAGACGTGGAGTATGCGTGTGGGCGATGTTCACCGGTTGGAGGCTTTCGACCACCGATGTCTACGTAGTCTGTCTGGGATTGGGTGGAGTGACCGAGTGAGTAACGTAGAGCTGAGGAATCTAGTACTACCATATCGTGCCCTATTGTGTCCCTCCTAAAGAATGGAAGAAGCCACCTGGAGGTCAACAGATGGCGTGGCAAATGTACAACGAACTTAGGTAAAGTGGTTGTCTGACGTCTTCGTTGTTGGGATCCGAAAGACTCGTCAACTAGCAGACTGGATCCACTGAGATATATAACAGTGAATCGCGAACAGTGACGATCGTGTTGTCATTTTCTATCGAATGAGAATGATTGAAAAAGTGCGTTTGTACAGTTAGACTGTGTTCCGTGTGTTGGCTGCAGCAGCATCTTATCTTTTGCAGCTTGTGCAGGTCCACTCCCTGTTCCCGTTGGATATTCACTCTTTTTATATAAACGTGTAACTCTGGGGAAAGGCAGTGGTCAGTGAGGCTTGCCTTGCTGTTTAACGCTGAACGATGATGATGATGATAGTTGGGCATGAGTTCTGCCGTTTAACGCTCTCCCATATGTATTTATCGAAACCCGTTCTGCGTTTATCAAAAAGACAACTTACCTTTTTGGTCGGGTTGTCACAAAACAAATTTCTTGCCTTGCTCCATCTTGTCTTGACGGATATCTTTACCTTCGTAATTTCCAATTCTGCTGGAACAATCGACTTGAAATGTGTGAATCCCTTGTGTGAGCATACTTCTTTTTGCTGTATCTTTTTACAGCTAAGATTAAAGTCCTATAACTGTTTCAGCAATTTTGTACTTTTTTATGAGGTCATCGATTTTCTCCGATAATGAACTCACGTTGCCTGTTAATGTCACAAAAATGTGAGGTTTTTCGCCAGCATAACGTCTAAAAATTACTTGCCATCCCATGCGGGGCTTCTTTATTGTTTCATTACCCAATATCCAGCTGGACTTATTTCTCACTTTGTTTCCAACAGGAGTGTTCTTTGTTCCCGTGGTCACAGTTCCATTTCATCTTAGCAGTCACTCCCGTGCACAGGCAGCAAGTTATTCACGCGAAGCGTCAGCCGCAACTTGTTGCACCACCTGCTGGCAGCGATTCTTCTTTTATCTTTCTTTTTTTTATAAGGGTAACTTTCAAGCAGTATTGTCAACGAGCTAATTTCGTCATGAATGTTCTCCCGATCCTTTAGTTACAATAAGTCTCCGGATTATGCCGTCTATCTCCTACTCTAACTCACGTATACTGTGCAATGAGGCATGTAATCTTTACGGACTGTCTTCTATCTAGGCGGTCGGTCACCCTTGTCAAATTTTCGTCTCAAGATGGAGAATTTGCATCCTCGAGTTCTCAACCATCTCGGGAATATGAGGTCGTATAGGTTCCTCTTTTTTCCTCTCTATCATCCCGTTCATATCCAACCTCTTTCCATCAGGTTTATCCTTTTCCATGAACCATTCCGTCAGCTGAAACTCATCGAATCCATGGCATAGTTGGTTTTGGTAATTTCGTCAACCGCATTAGCAACAAACACTGGTAAAACCTGCCCACTATTCGCGATGAAGCTGTAATCTTTATTCTGTTCTAATCTGTTAATTCCTTCTCCTAATTGCTGCCTGAGTCGTTTTCCGTGTTGTTTCAGCAGTTAGTTCTGTTTCTCTCTCTCTCTCTCTGTGTGTTGTTCTCTTTCCCCACTTCATGCTCGGATGAATCCTAGGAGTGGAATTTAGTCTGCTGCTTGAGTTGAAAAACCATGATTAGATTATGATCTCTTATTCAGAATCGATTATTGGATATTTTGATTATTCTTTAGTCGGGATTTATTGGCCTTTAGGCAATTATCTTGAGGAGATCGCTGGAACTCTGGAAACTTGATGAATCTGAAGTTTAATACTGTTGTGCGTTGTTCATGCTATGCGCTTAACAGGTTTGATAATGCTGAGTAGATGAGTGCGATGTGGAAAGTTAGTGATTCCGGCTGGATTCGAAAGCAGTCGTGGTGACTACCCATGCTTTGGCACCGCGTGACTCGAGCATCTTTCATTCTGGAATCGTAGTTCATTTGGCAGGGGGTGTGTTTGATGTCCATGCTGCCGGGATCAACAGCTTCTCAAATTTGGAGCTATCCCATAACTTCCCCTGTCATGGGTAAAGAGCGTTTGATCACGGAGACATTATGTGGCGCTGTTTCATTCAGCTTGTCAGCACCTGTCCCCATCATCAGTACTTGTGTCTACTTACAGCTTTTCGATACTGCACTTGATATTTTACAGGATCTATAAGTCTCATGCACGTTATGGTCAGTCTATAATTTCATATTGCCGTGTGCGAGACCCATCAACTACGGCCGGTCTAACAACCCGGTTATTTTCTTCTGGCCACTTGACAGTTGTTTCGACTGACTGACCGATTGAGGGTGGGGCATCCGTGTTTCTTTTGCTTTTTGTTTGTGAATCGTTTGTTGCACTACAACTAGGGGGCAACGGTTTCGGAACGTAGGGTCGAAAGTGCAGTTGCTTCCTCACGCCGTTAGTCGTCGCGCTCAAAATAGTCGTATGCTCGTCTGACCAAATCGTACGTGGCCATTTCACTATCCCGTCGTCAGGTCCGGCCTTTCAATCACTAGGTTGTTTGGTAAAGTGGTAATGATTTTCATCTCGCATACAATAGGCTTGTCTCGGACAGCATTTGCTGTTAGCCTAAATTGACAGACTGCGCGCTGTGACTGTCTCTCATGATTGACCGAAGTTAGTTTAAAAAAAACAAGAAGGCAAAGAAATAAACAACAAATCCGACTTAGCAACATTGCCTGATTAATTGATGTCCGGAATGATTTAACATGGAATATCATCGATCTGAATTGATATGACCTCTGTAGGTCAGTCAGCTGATAAAAGCCGCGTTTATTTGTAGTCGCACACATGAACACGCATATGAGCGTACAGGTATATATATATATATATATATATATATATATATATATATATATATATATATATATATATAAATTACCTTGTCTGCTCGGAAGATGCATTCATTCTCGAGGTTAAATATATTCCGTGCAATTCATTTCAGGTTGTGCAGCCATCAACCTTGCGCGAACGTGCTCTGGTCCTGGTTGCTACCTCGCAGCACCGATTAATAATGAAAAACTAAGTGGTCATAAGACAAGAGACGCATATATATTTCTAAAGCAAGAAAGCCACTGATTGCGGCATTTGGCCATGTCCTCTAAAGCCTCCGGGTTCTTGTGGACTCGACCTACTAGGGGTAGTCCATTGGTTCGGGATTTTGTGTTCTTACGACAGGTTATAGCCTGATCACTTTTACCCATCTTCCAACGAGTTTGCCTCGGAAAACAGTATGCACCGAGAGGGTCGATTTGGGAGCGTGCATAATGCATGTCCGAATCACCTGAATCTATTCAACTTCAGTGATCACTCGGTTGACTGAGTTGTACAACCCAATGGCCCACACCTAACCTCAGTAATGCTAGGGTTTAGAGAACGGATTTCTCAGACCTACTACACGCCAGCGATGAATTACAAATGTAGACCGAACATCGGTGATATCTGTCACAGGACCGTGATGCACACACAGCCCAATAAAGTGCTTCTAGCTCTCACTTCATCCTCGTTGTTGGTCACCTCTAGCTGCGGTACAAATTGGCCGAGTCCGATCTAGCACCTTTATCCGGCAGGCAGATCATTCAACCTCACCGATCAAGACATTCAGGTTAGCTTGCACTGGTTTTCTTCCCGCCTTGTTAACGTCCATCCGTTGAGCGATGAAGACCCCCTGTTGATGATCATGGCTCAGCTCAGTTCAATTCAGTTCACTCCGAATAACCGTTGACTGTGCAATGAGTGTGGAGGTTCTGGTCGATATCTGTCGAAGATAACGCATCGAGAGTATGGAATAAGTGATTTGTGTTTTTCAGTGAGGAATTGAGCCTTCGTGCTCAACTTGACCATTGGTTTTGCAACCAGGTCATGTTTTACACTATTCGTGCTGAGGTAATAGTAAAAAGCAGACGAGCGCCATTTTTCATCACTGAGCACTCTCGAAGCAATGCACCGATGGAGTTGTTTCCACCCGTTGCACCTCACCAGTATTTAATCTCACCGATCATGAGACGTGGAATATTGAACTACAATTTTCTACATTTTGCTTGGTATCGCAGCAGACGGAAACAGGTGATTGTAATCTGTAACTACCTTAGTAATTTTCAGTGATGGGATTCGCACCTGTTCCTCATATTTCATGGACTGGGTCCCTTCACTGTTGCCATCTCACCACATAATTTACGTTAGCGAACATGGAACGACGCAGAAAATATCTGTCTAAAAATAAAGAAGGAACATATGCGGATCTCTGATCTTTAACGCTTGATCCAGTGATCTGTTTTGTGGACCTAATATACTCTGCACTTAACTTCATTTCTTTACTGCCGATGTAGGAAAGTTTCTGCCGTGTTTTTTCCCGTTTGGATGCTCTAAGCTAAGCCTTTTTGCGACCAAATTCTTCGTTTCCTTGCCTCTTCGTCATTTTTGCTTAATTCTGTTATCGTTACCATGCCTTTGGATTGTTTTTCTAACTTGGTAATGGCTCAAAACACAACAGAGCATGCACTCCTTTTGTCCGGTTAACGTCTGTCCAATTTTTATTACGTTTAGTCAGATGCCGGGACTTGAGTGAATGGGGTAAATCACACGCTGCGTGTAAAGTACACTTGTGCATTCCAGGCATACCAGTTTGACGGTTGGAAAATGCGCGTGTAATTACTTCTTGACTCGTGGAACGTTTCAGTTGCTTGCACACGGAGATGAAAACCAGAGGCGGATAGGTAGATGAATGAAGAGAAACAGATAGACCTGTGGTCAGGTGAATGAAGTTGTTAGGTTGGTGTGTACACCGTAGTTCACTCCTGTTGATGCCCAGTGGTGCAACGGATTTTTCCGCCGGATAGTTGTGCACTTTGTCCGATTTGTTGTTCACTCTTCGTTTTGCCAATTAAGGTTGTATGCAGTTTGGTTATTTATTTGTCCTCGAAATTCCCCTGGGAAGTTGCAGGTTATGATACATCCAGATGTGTGTAAAACTTTTTATCGTGATTGCCGCGGTGCAAGCAGTAGTTAGTTTGGGTTAAAATGGGTGTGTTCAAGATTGCTGTGGTCCGAGGGGCATCTCTCCAGCTTGGATAATCGTACAGCAGGTTTGTATTTTCTGCCTCGGTTTGGTGAAGGGTATGACCGAACCAACGCTGTTGGAAAGAAACGTACAGTCCATCTATAACCACAAAATGTTGATTGATAGCGGTGTTTGAATTACAATCATTTTAAAGACATGATAGAGACATTTATCAGTGGTTGTAGCTTTGCATCTGTTTAGTCTTTTCTACATTCAACGACCAGGTTTCGTGAGAGTATGCAAAGGCAGAACCAACGGAAGTTTCGTAGGCGTGGAGATGTGTGTAGTCTTATTTCTCTAAGTAGGAGCAATGGCCTTTGGAGCGATCAACACCAGAGCTAACCTTGTCTCCAGCTTGACCCTGTGGGTGAGAGGGCGTACAACGTACTTGGGTTTGGTGAAGCTACGGGGAATTTCGTTTCTCCGACGGTGCCCACCCAGGAAGGTGGAAGTTCTGAGTCCCAGGTCTGCTGTTTACTTTGGCGGTAGACGATAGTCCGCTCTCCACGGCTTGCCATCACACGTGAGTTGTTGGGCCTGTCATCATTCTTCGGCGTTAAACAGCAGGGCAGGCCCCACCGGCCGCCGCTTTTCTCGCTGCGTTGTGTTGCGAAAAAAAGTAATATACAACGTGGACAGGGATTGAGCCTGCAAAAGACAAGAAAGCGCCGTAGTAACGTGCACTTAGTGTAGTATAACTGTACAAACGCACTTTTTTCAACCATTTTGATTCGACAGAAAATGACAGTTTGAACGCCGCTGTTCATGGGGTCTCCAGTGTTGATGAGTCTTTCGGATCCCACCCACGAAGACGTGAGACACCTACTTCACCTATGTTCGCTGTGCATTTTCTCATTCCACATTGCTACCTCATCTGTTGATTTCCACGTGGTTTCTTTCACTCCGTAGGCAATTAAGACATTATATGGTAGACGATTGTTCGTCGTATTCTCCGTGTGACCCAACCAACGAGGTCCATGAAGCTTGATGCACTGCAATGGAACATTCTCTGAACCGACACCCAATACTTGATTTTCAGTCACTCCTTTGAGTCGCAGCAATGCTTCACAGACATTGATGATAGCAAGCCTTTAATTGATGAACATCGTCATCTGAAATTCATGTCTTGCAACCATACAACAGAACTGAGCACATTGCGGCACAGTACACGATCTCTCAACTTCAGTGAAACACAAAGTTGATGCCACACGTGCTTCAGACCAGCGTACCCCATTTGAGTCCTGTACAAATGCGTGCTCCCTCTCTAGCGCTGTTGTACCATGTTTATTCAAGCACCTGTCGTGTTAGGTGAAACTGATTACATGGATTAGTTCCTGTCCTTTGATTATCGAGTTCGGAACTACTAACATCAGGTCCTGTGCAGCACTTTACAGTCCGGAGATGCAAAAACGCATGCCGAATGGAGCTGCAGCTTTCGCCAGTCTGACTAATACATGTTACATATGTTCTGTAGATTCGAACAAATGCACAAGGTTGTCAGCGTAATCTGAGTAACACAGCTTTTCATCTTTTCCCAGTTTGGCCTCTACATTCTGAAGACGAAGTTAAACAAAAATGGATAGATGGGACACCGCTAGTCGTTTCGAATGGACTGGGCAGCTCGCCGTTTAAGCTTACTTGGCCATAGGTATGCGAGTATAATGCTCGTCTGAGGTTCACGAACCTTTCTGGCATTCTTTTCGCATAAAGAGTATTGAATAGCGCTATTCGGTTGATCAAAACCATAGCGCTTTCCAAGTCGAAAAAAGCTATTATTGTCGGGCGACGGTGTGTGCGTGGCACATTTCAAATGGCGTCAGTGGGTGAAAATCTGGCCAATGAAACCTCGATCTCGGCGAAATCCAGCTTGCTAATCACGGACGTTACTCTCGTGAATCAACGTCAGAGTGTGCAGCACTATCAAATATCGAAACTAAACTGATTTCACGACGAGTAATACAGTCAGTATGCGTTCTCTTCTTGAAGATGTATATAATCAATGACTCGCTCCAAGACAACGAAATACCCTAAATGTCATGGAGCTTGGGGATAAGCGATCTGATCAAAACATTTCCATCCAGTTTGAAAAGAACTAGGAATTCGTCTAGAACGTCTGACTTCATTCGAGAAATTATGGAAATGCCTTTGCGTCTTCCCTCGGTCAGACTTGAATCGCGAATTAAGGCTCAGCTCACTGAATGAGTGAGTGAAAAATAGTTTGAAGGTTAATTACATGTTATCATATCGGTCAAATCTCAGTTTTACTACTGAAATTAACCGTAGTTACCATATGGGAGAAATATCGTAAAATGTACGGGAGGATAACTAATAGTACCGTTGTTTTTTACTCTTACAATTTCTCAAACTGATTGGATTGCTGATTTATCCACCAATTTGATCCGTTTGTTCTTGTCCAATTTTGCCCTTCGCTGAACTCATACCCGATCAGACTGATATACATCAATGTGAATCGAGTTGGCAGAGCAGCTCAGTAGGAAACTTTTTTTGGCTGCATATTTTAAGGATGAATGCCATTTCACGAGTGGGTACTGCGTATTCCCATTGCGTTCTACCGGAGTCAACCGGTAATCGTGACCGTCAAACATGGGATAATGTAGAACCACAATTTCACTACGTCAAGACTGTTGATGACCAAAGGGATCGCTATCGTATCTAGTCCGACGCCTGGAGCTGTGAATCCTTGGGAGGTGTCACTTGATTCCCCAACGGAAGTGGAAGTGAAGTCGAATATTCGGTTTCTGAAGAGGGGAAAAGCTGCCTGTCCCGACGAACTTCCCCCAGTTCTTTTCAAATTGGGTGCAGAAACTTTGATGAAATCACTTACCTCCTTGCTTCGTGATATTTGGAACAAGGAGCGTATCCCGCTATCGTGGGGTGAGTCACTGATTATACCCATCTTCAAGAAGGGTACACGGAGTTACTGTAGCATCCATCGTGGGATNCCCCCCCCCCACCTGCGCTTGATGCAATGGGCAGTGCGGTCCTGATTAACCTGCGCGACAACCGATGCAGTATGGAATTATTTGTAGGCATACAATTCATGGGAATTGATGGAAGCTTTCTGGTATAGAGTCGAGCCACTATGCAGAAGAATGATTAGGGTTCTCAACCAAAACCTTTGGTTCTGACAAGAATCTGACCACAAGGCAGCCGGGTATCGCTGAGTGGAAGCCCTTTTATTTGGATCAATTATTCTTCCACTCATTTTTCCGACTGAGCTTCTGGCTCTGATCAACCCCGACCTTTCAGGCATGGTTGGAATTTCGGCTTGAGATAAGCTATCCCGTGTAGCTCGTTGGATCATGGAGGGCTGCAAGCCGTCACACCACTTCAAGGTGTAGTCTCGTTTTTACATGCCATATCTGGGCCCTTGTGCACGTTGGCCCACTATGTGCGCCATTCGAGTGGGTCTGTGTGAAATCATATCGTATTGATTTGCTATGCTTTCGCAGCGTTCGAATTCAGAAATCTGTTGCCTCTGTGGAAGGCTTTATTCTGCAGTTAACTGAAGTATTCAATCTGGAATGTCAAAAGAGAAAACCCGTTAGAATGGTAGACAAATAATATGGCATAATGTCTGCTCTAACCGCATTTACCTAAGTAATGTTCATGAATCCCATCGAACTAATGTTTAGAGGCATATCCAACAGGCGATAATGAGACGGTCGATGTTCCGTTGACATTTGCTCTTTTCAGGTCCCTGGTAAACCGTTGTGCTACGATGCGATGTTGCGGTAGTATGCTAGGGGAAATGGTGATCTCAGTATCATCCGCTGTTTTGAATTCCTTAATTTGTATGGAAAAACATGTCTCATTTTGGCTTTTTGTACGCTGTGCGAGGTGTCCAGCGGCCGTGCATCGCACCACAGTTTTTTTTGGGTTTATTCCTATGTTTCGAATTGATCTGTTTTTTCGATTCGAATCGCGAGCTGGCAGTGAACGCAGACAATGAACACGTTCGCACGTGCCGAATAATGGATGATCTGATCAGATCATTTCTTTCCACACTTCCTCTAAACTGTGGTGTCCTTGTTCGATATGCGCGATGTGGTATTAGCAGTGGGGGTGGTGATATTTGCGAGTGGATGAGTCGGGTGTGGGCAGAGCAAGTAGCTCACTTCGTTGAGATGCTATGCTATTAAGCGTGTATACTAATTATATACTCATCGTTCTGTTTTAACAAACTGCAGGTGCTTATTGTGTGCCACGTGAATTTTCAGGCCAGGAAGGTGGTTTTTACGCTCAGCTTGCGCGAAGTTCGTGTGTGTGTGTGTGTGTGTGAGAGAGAGAGAGTCTGTCTGTTTATCTATCGGAATTTTTTATGAACGGCTGTTTGTTACAGTGAAAGCAATGAATCGCTATTTTGATAGCATCAGATTCAAAGTGCGTGTTTCTAACTCAAAGTTCGTCATTTGGGTGAATGTGAAGTGGGGCCATTGGAGACTCAGGTGTTGCTCTCACGACGGACTCATCCATATTGTTTTTATCAAATTCCCTTCCATTTCATATATAATTTTGCAGTATTGCGAAATGGTTCGTGGATTAGCAACGCCCAACTTATTATCGAAAACAGTGAGGCCAGTGCAAGGATTTTCATTTTCCTTCGAAGTCATCACTAGATCCCCAGTCCCAATTTCTGTCTTTAAGGGGTACCATTATGAAACTATCGAGTTCTCAAATGTTTGCTTAATAAGAGCATTGCACGGCATGGTCCTTATTTTCTTCCGGTGTTTGGATGATAACAGTACATGGTCTGCTCAGCAATTGTACCTTATTATGAAATTGGACCGCAATTCAATACACAACATGCATATATATATATATAAATGTATATGAATCCGATAAATGTTCCGTACTACAATTGGCAACACAGTCGTACGTCCTGTGGAGCAGATCGTCCATTGTGGAATTAAAGAGGAGTGGGGAGATATGATATCCTTGCCAAACACTAAAAGATGGAGAAAGCTGCCGACACACCCTTGCCCTGCTCGAGGTCTGCTGGTAGAGAGCTTTCAGGATGAAAACGTACTTCTCGGTCACTCCATTTTTCGATATACTGGTCCACAAGGCTAACCTGTCAGCGGAATCAAAAGCGGCTCCAATATCTAGGAGCACGATGATCATTAGCCTTTGATAAACGTGACGGGGGCTGAGATCTAATCCGTGCATCCACGATCACGGCGGAACCCAGCTTGTTCTTCACGAGTTTGGAGTTCGCCCAACGGAGAAAGTCTATACAGGACAGTGGATGCTAGGAGTTTCGAAACGATGGGGATCAAACTGATTCCTCGATGGATGGAGCACGTCCGGCAACCTTTTTCACAAAAAGAGACGACCGTCGATTCATCCTAAGATGCGGGACTTTTTCTTCTGTCCAAATTTTTGAGAACAAGGGTATCATTGAACTCAATAGAATTAACTCTCCATCTATAAAAAGAGCAAGATGGATGCTTTGTATTGTTTGAGAGTTTGGAGTTTTCTTCGAATTCCCGCTTCTGTCGGTGGACTGTCTGATACTGGCCACAGAGAGAGTATAGAGGTGGTGAGTGAAGTAGAAGCAGCCGGTAGCCAGTCAAATTGAGAGTGGAAGTGTTCTGCCCAGCGGTCCAGTCTACTCGTCATTTTGGTCACTGATGTTCCATCAACTTCGTGAATCGTTTTGCTGTCACCTGATTTTCGCGGTCCGCTGGCGTGAATGAACTGGAAAAAAACTTTCTGGAGTTACCAGAAGTGGAAGCTGCTTCAATCTCGGTGGCACGCTCTGACCATCAGGTCTCACGATCAGCATGCAGACTGCTTTTCAGACGCAATCAGAGTTCGCGGTATGCTTCGTTGTATCCTGCATTAGCGGGAATTTGTTGACGGTTATAAAGTAACCACAAAGAGTTCGGACAAATCCAAATCCCGCGTAAATGGTGGACCGTTCCACAACTGATCATGCCAGCTTTTAATAAGGCTTCTTTTAGTTGTTTTCACTGCTTGTCAATATGGGGTGAAGTGATAGATTCCAGTGTTTCGCTCAGCAGTCCAGGATTCTAGCACTAAGGGGTCACTCAGATTGTTGGTACTTAGACGAGGATGGCTGAAGTGTTTAGAGCCCCCAAACCGCAAGCGTATAATAGTGCAGACTAATGCATGATTGAAGTCAAGGTAGGCTGACCAGTAAGAGCGACAATCTAGCACGCTGCCCCACCATCGGTAATTAATCGCTAAGTGGTCTATTTGAGACTATTCCTGTAGATTGGAAGGAGACTCCAGGTGGTGGTTCGTCGTTTGGACTGGCGATAGTTTGTGCTTTTTAGAAAATGCTGGTGGTCAGCACATTGTCAGAAGTCAGTCTCCATTGTCCGAGCGGTGGGAATCGAGGCCAAAATTGGGGCCTAGATGTCGTTCGCCCTCCCTCAGGCGATTGACGCACGCATTAAGGTCCCAAGCGACGACATCTGTTCGGTGAGATGTCTTCAAGAGCACATCAAGCTGCTGGCAGAACTCATCTTTGACTGAATCCGGACTGCAATCTGTCGGGCTGTAAGCGGAACTGATGGATAGGCCACGTGTACGATCTCGGTGTGTAGTCAGAAGCCTCGGAGCTGCACTGCACAAATTCGGCTAGTAACGGGATTCCAGTCTGACATGGTCGCCTCTGCTCTGCGACTTAGAGCAACTGCAACATTAATATGACCGGTTGCGGCACCATTCGGGTCCTCTGATAGCTAGCTGTAGGCGGAGCTTGGTATTTGAGTTGGATGGGGGCGTCGGCCTGATTGTGGAGCTTGCGTCTTGTATTCTCGTCTCTGAGGAACAGAAGTCGATTGAGAGTTATTCTAATGTGCGAGCTGAGCTAGCTTGCCGTACGGTTTGCTTAACTGTGCGCACGTTAAAGCTTGCCAGTTTGAATCGTACGCGCATCGTTGGAACCTACCTAGCCTCAATTTATTCACAGACGTCTCTTTCCTCCTTATTCTACGATAATCCTTTATTAGATTCCACAGACGTTGCATAAACTTGCGTCCTGCTAATCGGGGTTCGTTCTTTCCATACTGCTTCTCAGTACATAGCTGTACCTTCTGTTGATTACGCACATTACTTATAGTTATCTCTAATTTTTATATGTAGAACATTATCACGACACTGCAAGCCGTATTAATTAGTGGGTTGAACAGCTACCCTTCCTGATGGCATACTAAATTTTGGGTTAGAGTTTGGTTTCTTTACATTAGCTGCCTCATTTAGCAAAGCAATAATTCAATTCTTTCCCATTTTTTGCTTTCATCTCAGTTCGGTTCAGTTTTTCTAATCAGCATTATCATCATCGTTCAGCGATGAACAGCAAGGCAAGCCCCACTGACCACTGCCTTTACCCCACAGTTACATGTTCTCATAAAAAGAGTGAATATCCAAGGGGAAGAGGGAGTGGACCTACACAGGTGAGAAGAGATAAGATGTTGCTGTAACCAACACACGGAACACAGTCTAACTTTACAAACGCACTCTTTCGATCATTTTGATTCGATAGAAAATGACAACACGATCGCCACTGTTCACGGTTCACTGCTATATTCTCCAATGTCTCCAGCCGCAGTTAACGGGTCTTTCAGACCCCGACCAACAAGACGTGAGACACCTACTTTACCTATGTTTGCTGTACATTTTCTCATCCCAGGTAGTCACGCCATCTGCTGACCTCCACATGGGTTATTTCACTCCGTGGGAGGAACGCAAAATAGTGCACGGTGTGGTGGACGAGTGTTCACCATACGCAGAATGTGACACAAGCAGCGTAGTCTACTAAGCATCATACGCTGAGATAAGGTATTCTCAGAATTGGCACCTGATACTGCATTCCTCACCTCTGCATTACTTAACCGGTCACCCCATCCAATCCTGGGGATAACACGTGGAAATCGGTGTTCGGAAACCTCCAAGTGACGAACATCTCCGACATGTATACTTCGTGTCTC
>LUCM01002002.1:53013-66532 GCA_008360955.1 Fasciolopsis buskii | reverse complement strand
GAACTAACATATAGATACCTTGGAGTAGGATTTCAATAATAATTATTGCAGAAGTGCAGAGATCGGGTGTGGAACAACATTCAAACCAGGGAGTTGCACGTCAAACGTGGTGGCACCTTTGGAAAATATGCCCGAAGATAAGATGCTGCTGTAACCAACATACGGTACACAGTCTAACTTTACAAATGCACTCTTTCAATCATTTTGATTCGATAGAAAATGACAACACGATCGCCACTGTTCACTGTTCACTGCTATATTCTCCAATGTCTCCAGCCACAGTTAACGGGTCTTTCAGACCCCGACCAACAAGACGTGAGATACCTACTTTACCTAAGTTCGCTGTACATTTTCTCATCCCACGTCGCCACGTCATCTGTTGGCCTCCACATGGGTTCTTCCACTCCGTGGGAGGTACACAAAATAGGGCACGGTGTGGTAGACGAGTGTGCGAGCGATCACTAGCATGGCCGCCAATCCTCGCAGACGATTTGGTTTACTGTGACGTACTGTTCGTAATGGTTTATGCTTCCATCTCACGACCCAGTGTGGTAGTGCAAGACGAATTCGCTAACCATTTGATGTAAAGATTTACATTATTTAGGATGGTCATCAATCACAATATTCTTCTTAGCTTTAGAAATACAGCCGAAACTAAAATATTCGGTGCTGTTAGAACAGCGCTAGATAATACAAATAATGGCTCCCAAAATGGGCTCTTGATGTTTTGGGGAATGTCTTTTACTCTTTATTTGTTTTGGAGGCTTGAGATAAGGAAGCTTTGCTGGCTGCATCTTTGTCCTCGGCTCCAGACGGCCCATGTCAGTACCTGGATCTTAACAACACTTCGACACATCCGAATAGAGATTGTGGGAAATGATTGATCATAAGTTTGCGGATTTATGTGTAGAGGAGAACAAACTGACTCATGTCACCGTCTTTCGCAGGGGTCTCGGCTTTATGTCTTGCAGTCGAAGTTCCTCAGAGATGCACCATTTAGTTCTTTGTGAAAACACCACAATCCCCGATGCTAGTTAGTTCACAGCTAGGACCTTCTGCAGTTAATGTCCCAATGTTTGAAGGCAATGCGGCAAACATTAAAGAAATAATAGTCAAGAGAAAAAATATTGATAAGAGATGCCGAAATTCACAGGTAGGGAATTCAGGATTAAAACTCCGAAGAAAATAGTGACTAAACAGATATAAATGTAGATGCCGACATTGGGAAAATGATGGATAGGAAGAGTATTTGTGATAAACGTTGAATCGGGAGAAATCAGACTATGGGAAAGAAAATCGAGATTGTTGCATGAAATCAGTATTAAATTTCAGGTACTTTTGATAATCATAGCTCGGTGCAAATTGTATTGCTCCATAATGAACCCCTCACACAAACCAAAATCAAAACCGGAATGCATTTCGGTCGGTATCATAGGGTGAAAAACCGTCTCGAACAACACGCATCCAAGAGTTGACGCGGGTAGCCGGAATTGAACCAACGACTCGTCCACTTTCCGAACTTGTGTTCTTACCATTGTTCTACTGAGGATTTTGCCCTCGAGCGCGAATTACTCCAGTGAACTTACCGTATTACACCACCACTTACCCAATAGCTTGTTGCAAGTGACCTGATTTTGGCAGATGAATTAGCCTTGTCGGCTACATTTCAACGAAAGCAAACAGACGGCTGGACAAAATAGGGAGAATGTTAATTTTTTTTGAAATGTTTCAAAGGGACACAGAGATGCAGAAATTGTGAGATGGTAGTAGTGCGCTTTCGGGCGGTTAGTGCGTAAATTCGACGTAAACTCGGATTCGTTGTGTCCCGTCTCAGAACACAGATCATTTCGACTTGTGCGTCAGACAGTGTTTGCCTAGCGTTCAGATAGGACGAGATGGTGATGAGTCATTTCCATCACACCGTGAAGCTATGCAGACAACGGGTGTGTGATGAGCAAGTGTGATAGGCAGTTGGATGTGAAGTAGCACTGATGGGCAGAGTTAAGCGAGAAATCGAAGTACGTTTGCAGTAGTAGAATTTTGCGAGATAAGCGAGATGAAAAACATTTGAGTAAAATTAATACTGAAAAAATTATCGTAGCTGGGAATCACATGGCCCCGCGAAGGGCTCTGTTCCATACAGTTATCACAATGTACTTTGTCTGGTCTCGTAAACATGGGAAAAATGTGAGGCATTCGCAAGTCAAATATTGGGACTTACATTTATACATCCCGCCTCTGGCTGTGAAACAAACAGGATGTGGCTGAAATGCAGAGGAATAATGGAACTAAGCGTCGCCCGTTTTCTCACCCTCCAAACCGCCACGTCTGTTTTCTAAATGCTTGTGATCTCACGAAAATGACTGTGAATTTGTTAAAATATGTTACCCACTGTTCCAATTGACGGAAAAGAGCGGGAATCTCGACGAGAATGATCATATTTCTGTCTGTTTATTTTCAACCATATTGTCTATTTTTCTATCTGTTTTGCGCTATCGTTAGGCCGTCGTGGCCGGAGCTGCGAATGGCAATCTGATCTGTCCGGATGATTAATGCTTAGAACATTTGATGCGATTCCAATGGAAACTAGTCGTATCACGATTACCATACCAGTCTGTCATAAGGATTTTCCTTCGGTAATGTTTTTACTCGACTGTTAGTCAACTGATATTCTTGGTGTATCCTGTGCCTTAGCGTATTTCCCCGTTATCTAGGAAGTGACTCACCGTTTCTGCGTCACTACTCATTTCATTTTTGAAAAAGATGAGAATATTGCATGTCTGTTCCAACTGACCTGTTAAAGTCTTAAGTCTTCAATCCGGATCCAGAATCTGGGGTATTTCGACATGAATTGTACACAGTACACGGCCAGATTATCCGGGTCGGCACGAATACAACTGCGTCTGTACCATAGAAACCCGGAGTGGAACACATTGCTCGAATTTTGACAAACCATGACCGGGTTTCAGCCGAATTCCTGAAAAGCCTATCATAATATGCTGTGATTATTCCTGGATGAGTTTCTTTTGTATCTTTTACGAGGCGATGAGTGCATTTTTATTTTATTTATTTATTTTGGTATTTTATTTTTACTTTCACATTTTTTGACTGAAATGCAGCATTATTTATTGTACGCAAAAGTCTATACAATACAATACAATACAATACAATACAACACAATACAATAATTCCTAAAAATATTGATGAAGTCGTGATAAGGGGTTTCAGGTTGTTTCAAATGTTGGCCGAGCGTTTATTAAAAATATTCAAAACACTTCTCTCTCAGTCTTATATCGTTTTCTCTTTTTTTCTTTTTGCTCCTTCTTTGTCCCCTTATGTTGTTCGTCACTGGTCTACTCCAGTTCCTTCAGCTCATTCACGAGTTTTTCGGTGGCCAGTTAATACAGAACAACCGGTAAGTTCAGTTCACATCTGATCCGTCGCCAGTTTTCTACATCACCACTTCTTGTCTTGTTAAATTCTAAATGTGTAAGATAAGTAATCTTTTTTGGCTAGCCGGAAACCAGTATGATGCAGTGTTGTAACACGTTTTATTTATATTTTATTTGCCCATTTTGCGGACAGCTTATATTGAACCTCCATATCTCATACCCAGGTCAGAGTTCATCAAAACTACGACAGCATCGCAAAGATCACGCTAATCGATGAACTGAGCAAAACGTTGCCGCAGAAAATCGGTTAATAGTGGTGGGCGTAATTTCTCAGTAGACTATTCGATGAGTGAGTTTAGCTTACAGAAATCCGATGTAACCGATTTACTTTCGATTGATAAGTGCGGGTATGTCTCAGATTAATTTGGTTGATCGCATTAAAATCAATGGAAATGGATGATACAGATTTATCGGTAGGATCGTTTGTCGACTTGGGACTGACTGTATAGCAGAATAAGGTTTTGTGCTTCACGACATTCATTATTTACCGGCTCAATAGACACCTTTCGACTTTATTCTGTTGTTCGTTTATCCGAACAGCGTACTAGGTGCGGCATTTAGTTTGGTTGGTGTCAGTCGTGAAAACTGAATAATGAGATTTTGAGTTACTGGATACAGCAGGGGTATAGTGGAGAGCCGATGCAGCTGTCAGATTTTCACAGATCGTGGCATATCTCAAATGTGTACTTTCGTATCGATATGGAAGAAAGTTCGATGCTCACTTTACACTTGTATCAAGTGCTGCAGGTTTGCCTGCCTTCCGGTCATATGTCGAACTGGCCACACCTACCGACTTCACATAAATGTACGGGGACGTTTGACTTCTTTCTGTTAAGTGTTTTACGTCTCTTATGACATCAATTAGTGTTCTGAGCACTTTAAGTACCAGCTTAACATTAGTAATTTAACTCCTCAACTAGTTTTGAACAGTGTTTGGATAAATGCGGGTTTTCAGACATCGAGAATTCGCGTGTTTCCGTTTGATAAGGAGAAAGTATCCAGGTACTGTGTTAAAGGATGCACATTCCCCCCCAGACAAACGCTATCATTCCGGCTTCATTTGATGCATTTGATTGATGGGAGCATGATTTTTTAGACTTGGGTCGACGATTCCTGTGGTCATTGTTCAGGGTACTGCGATTAGTAAACTCCATTGCGAGACGGATGACAGGATATTAAGCCTGATCAATTAAATGCTTATGGCGATGTGTGAAATAAGAAGAACAAATGGACTCCCAGTTGCTTTGTTGCGCAAAAACCTATCGGTTACGATGGCCCCTTAGTATGGACGGTCCGATTAAAAGCTGAGTGATTGGATCCCTCTCCTCTTTCTCCTTGGCCCCTAGAAATAACATATCTGGTTTCCTAACGTTATGCCGTGAGTAGATTAAAGCAATGGTGGTTGTTTCCCGCTCTTACGGGCATTTTTTATATCCCGTGCGCTGATGAATGCGAAAACTGGCTTTTGCTACTCATTGTTGACCGGTTGCTATCGTGTTGATGGTAGGCTACAACTCGCCGTAGCTCGGCTTTCTACCTCCCCCCTATGCATTTTTTCACTCCAAGTCTCAGAGCTTGAGTTGTCGGTTCTCACACCAAATATGAATTTTGCAAATCAGATGAGTAACCGTCCTTGTTCATCTGCGCGCGCTCACAGAACGTATGCGAAACTCTCGCCGGTCTCCCTAACATTCGTGGTTTGAATGTCAATAGTCCTTTTTCGGGTTCCGTTTGGGTCTCGTATCGTGGATTTCATTTTTCCTCAGCAAACGGCCCGTCTCCTAGTCGATGGGGTTCTGTCTCAGCCGTTCTCAGTGAATGTTGGTGTTCCCCAAGGCTCCACACTTGCGCTTTTCTTTTTTCTTCTCTCCGTTGGTGATCTTACTCCATCCTTTAACCCTCTTCACTATTTTGCCGGTGGTGCCACTCTCTATTGCTCTTGTTTACTCCAATGCTCGTCAAGCTACTACCAGTATGGATCATGATCGTACTGTTCTTAGTGCGTTGCTTGCTTCCGATCTCGGACGAATCTCTGCTTGGGACTTTACCAACCCTACTTGTTTCAACCCTTCTGAGACTTCTCTCCTTTCTATTTCACTCGAACATCTCCCTTATCCTCCCCAGTTACATGTTGGTCCGACTTCTCTTCATCCCATTAAATCACTTTCATTACTGGGTTTATCCGTAAACTTCCTTTCTTTGGTTGTGTTGATACTTCCCTCTCGTGTTGCGCGCAAAGTTGGTTTTCTATTTCACGCCAGACGCTTTTTTACACCAATACATCTTTTATACAAAGCCCATATCCGCGCGACACTTGAATACTACAAGCATATATGGGACGTAGCTTCGTCTACCGCTCTTTCTCACCTTGATCAGGTTCAACGCAAAGCCTTTCGTTTGATTAATAATCCTCCCTTCACCAGAAATCTGCAGTTGTTTGCTCATCGCCGGGCAACTGCTTCACTTTCTTTTTCCCGTCGTTATTATTTTGGTTTTTGCTATCCCGAGCTCATTTCGGCGATTCCCATTCCCATGACTTTCTTGTTCTTCTCGTACTCAGGCGACTAGTCATCTTTACCCACGTCTTCATCCTTAGATGTCGAACTTTCTTACTCCAGTTTTCTTTTGGTCCCCGGACTGCAAAGCTCTGCAACACTTCCTCTTTCCATTTTCCCGGCAATGTACAGCCTTTCTGTTTTTGAAATTAGAGTCAACGAGCTGACTCTTACTTAAATATTCCCCACACACACACGTCTTCCTTTACAGTAAATCTTTTGATTATGAGGTTCATCCCCTTGATGATGTAAATCACTTTGCGATTAAAGTAAATGTAGATTGTTCTATCTTTGACATAATCAGGGGCTCAAAGCTTAACACCGCCCCATTAACGGCCTGCTTCATGGTTGACGGCTGTCCGCGGTTGCCTCCCAACTCGACAACACAACGTATATTTTGGCGACTTATTTGAATTTCAGCCACTCTTTCATGCTAGGTTGTCAATATTCTGCAGGAGCTTTCGAGGCTCTACTGCTTCCACACGGAAAGCGTGTGGCTGAGAAAACCTCGATTTGGCATTTCTTGTCCGTTTGTTTAACGAACCTGTGGGGCGGTAAAATCCTAAACCACATGACTTGTGCCTTTTTTCCTCTTGTATTTTTTGCAATAGAATTTACGTTGTCTGCTCTTCTGGTCCATTCCCGTTGGTACCATAAAAACTGTAGAACAAAAGTCGATATTCTTCCGCTCCCAGCTAGACGGTCTGAGCTTAGCTTGGTCATTATAACCTCGCCACTTTATTGGAAATGATAGTACTCTGTTGCAAAAACTCGTTTTGGTTTTATACAGCAAGAACATGTGAAATGTTAGCTCAAAACTCGTTTCCAATAAGGACAACCCAGTGACGAGAGCAGTGGATCTATTTCCTCCGCAGCACTTTTCACTTCACCAAATGACCTCTACCATACGATGGAGAGGGTGTGATACCGGGTAGGGTGATCTGTGCGAGCTCCGCTCACACGTGTCTGTCTATTTTCAAAACTATGCCATCCTAAAACCGTCTTTAACGGGTACCGAAAGAGCTGTAGACATTCCTGGGAGGATAGCTTAACTTTACCGTAAGCGCAGCACAGAAAGACAGTCACACTGAATAACATCACTTCACAGGCAGATTTGGGTACGCGAGAAAGAGCCCATACAGGATGAATTATATAAAATTTCTCTTGATGATGTTGTTGTTGTTGTTCTTATTCTGTTTAACCTAGAATTCTTCATCATCCCTTTGGACTGTATAAGTCATCTCTTTTGTGACCGAGTTGCCGTTCTATTCGTGGCTACTGAGATACTCAGCCACGGGAAATCTTCGATTTATTTTAAGAGGTCTGTACGATTGTAGGTTGACTCATGCGCTTCCGTTCTTTCCTTGGTAAAGTAATATCTGTGCACGCTTTCCACCACTCACATCAATATTTCCTCGCAAACCCAACGTGACGACGTTCTGCTAATTTGTTTTTCATCTTTTCCATCCGCTCTTCAGCCTTTCGGTTATCGTCCTAAACCAGATGGCGATGATGTTGTCACACCTACCGGAAACGGGCCGCTTAATATTGCTCTTGGCACGTGCTCTGAGCCACCCTCACCGCAGTTACCTCCTCGACCATCTGCCATAATTCGCGCGTTGAACAGTGCAGCTGCGAAGCGTGTGACGGTGGTCGGTCCGGAGGTTAGCCGCCCAATCAATGGTCAACCGGTTGCAGTGCTATCCACCGTTCCGCATATTCCTTCTGAGTCACCATCGGTACCGATTCAACATCATCATCGCCATCCCGTTCTGGTTGATGCACTTGGCGTTGTTTCAGACTCGAACGGTGGCAACACAAGTGCAAGTAATTTTTCGTCTGGTTTTGAAACTGTTCGTCCTATTCATGTGGCTCCGGTCGTTCCTCGGCCGCAGCCTAATTTCCAACCTAACCTGTTAAATAACCATACTGAAGGTGCTCTTATCTCCCAAGAGTCCGCTGATAAACAGTCAACGTGCACCGCATCCAATTCCGAGGATTCATCCACAGCCACCCTTTCGTGTACTCGTGGAGTCGATCGAAGTGAGAGTGATAATTCTGCCCAGCCGCAGTTGACATCAACAGCAGCAGTGCCAGCAGCACTTTCATTCACACCCGCCCATTCATCCGATGATGTTCGTGTGAAGAGTACTCGGTCTTCGCCTAGTTCTGGGTCACTTATTTTACCTCCGCCCTCTCCCTGGAACGTGGACGGGATATCCGTCAGCATCGGACCGGAAAATATTGCCCTGAACTCGTCCACAGTTTGTCCTCCAAACATGTTCATGGATGCTGGTGCGAAAGCATCAACTGATACCGCAGAAAAACAGGCTTGCGAAGGTTTCCTGCCTCCTGGTCGAAAACATTCAGACGAGTTCGACGATGGGCACTTCCCGGACGGCTCCGCACGTATTGTTCAGTCCGAACCGGTGGTGCTTCCAGGTCAGAATCGTGTAAGTGCCTCAGGTACTCCGCAATCTGGCGCTCCTTTAGCCTTATTCACAGAGATGGATACTTTCGGATCAGATCCGTTCAGTTGTTCTCCGGCCATGTCACCGGACTATACAAAACTAGAAGATTTGGAATCCGAAAGCACGGGGGCGTTCTCCAGTATGGCGGATGAAAACACGTACGCGTTTAGCACGCTCGATTCAGAATACTTGGCTTGGATGCGTCTGAGCGTTCGCGATATTACGGGGACAAAATTGAACGGCCCCTCGTTGTCCGCGTTGGATTTGGATTCTGTTGACTCACTTCGACGAGCACAAGTTCACCACTGGGTGGATCAGTTCAATTCGAATCCGTTGGGTTTACGCTTAAACTTCGTAAGTTACCGATTCATGTACCACTGTTGTAACGTAACTGTCCTAGTAGTTTTTTTGTCTATTAGTGATAGCAATAAAGCTAGGTTGCTTGAAATGCTTTCCCTGCCTGCACGGAAGTCATCCATCACTTGTGAGTTGGTCGCTTGGTGATCAGTGGTTTGTAACCATGCTCAAGTCATTGATTGATATGGGTGGTACATCACGGCAGTGATGCACAGTAGATCGTTGAGCGTCTGCCCGGATGCTTTGACGGGTGTGTTGTTAAGCTCACAATCGTTTGTCCCGTGCTGGCGTCCCAGTTTGTTCCTCGCGGATGCGCACCGCTGATTACTTCTGCTAGGTCTGGTGAGACAGTTCCACAAGTGATTCTATGACAGTTTGACCCATTTACAAATCACAATAGATTTTATATTATGATTATAGACCGTTGATAACTGGTCCACTGGAAAATCCGTCGGTGTGCCATGATACGCCAACGCCTAAAACCAATAAATAAATCGCTCAACATTTTCCAGCTTCCTGGTTTCCATTTCCTCATTGAGATTGAGGTGAAATAAGACAGGTTATGAAAAAAAGGAGAACAAAGTGTGCTTAATGAATTTAGGATTATTTGAAAGGCCATTTTGTCATGTTTGACTTGGTGGCGATGAATTGCGCGTCCTGGACTTTGGGTGATATAGAAGGCTGTATGCCGCACATATCCACGCATCTGTTCTTCTAAATCGTATAGTTCATGACATGTCTTTCCATTACCAGGCAGTCAAACACAGCTCAGTGGGCGTTTGGTTACTTTTGAAGTATTCTGTACGACTAGAGGTAACTTCGACAGAAAAAGCTTTCGGTTTTAAGTTCGTCACTGCCCATGGAAAATGCTCGTTTTGTTTATCTTCTGTTTGACGGTTTCATCAGTATATTTCGCAGACCGTTGGTTTCAACGCGTTCCGCAACAACAAGCCTTACTGGGAACACTTTTATAACATTCCTTCATATAGTTTAATGATTATCCGTATGATATCTCTTGCTGTTACTTCTGTCGAAAGCGAATGCTGCTCGAGAGGTATCTGTTAAGATCAGTCGTCTGATTCGATAGCGGTCTACTGATCATTGGCAACGAACACGTAGTTTCATTTAGTACTGCGTTCTTAATATATTCGCACGATTTTGCGAAGATATCGATCCTTGGACTTGCTGCTTTTACTGTTTTTTCGGGACTAACTAAATAAAAGAGAATTGGTCCACTGTGGTTCAGTTTAGTTCCCATAAGTAGTATTCTCCCTGTGACATACTTCGACCGTGCTAGGTATTTTGTAGCACCGCCTATTCCCGAGCCGAATAAATGAAAAGCTAGGGGCTAACCAAATACTAACAACGAGCAAAATGCATTAAATAGAATCCCCACGCCCAACTTATTAATTCCATTGACGGTTTGTAACCGAACGAGTCTCCTTTCGATGCCATATTGACACTTCGTTCGTTTGCGGACTGCAGCATAAAGTTATATCACGAGCAAAACTTCATCGATCATGAAGAATCCACCTCGTGGAAGGGATTCATTTTGATGTGGTGCAACCATGCCTGAAATTTTGACGAAGAGAAATCACAAAGTCCCGTCTCACAGAATTACCTGATGGACAGCATCAGTCCATGGAGCCACAAGTCCAATGGCCAAATGAGAAAAACACTAGTGTACTGATAAGGAAAATGTCCATTAGACAAACGAATTGGAGTGCCCGAGAGTGCGTTCCATTTATCGGAGGTTATCGTAATTCGTTGGATAGGCAACTCCCGGATAGTCTCGGTTCAAAGAATACTTCTCTGTCTCTTGAGTGGATCTAACGGAGAGCTGTACCCGACAGCGTGTTGCTATTTAATACACGAGCCAAGGCAAAGTCTGACGCGAACAACAAAGTTCTACGTGATCATTATTTCTTTTTTACTCTGGAGTAGGTAGTAATGTAAGGTAGCGACCAAAGACAGTGCGGGATTAATGGTTTTTAGAAATGTATGAATATGATTACACGGTCTCCCCGGTTTTGGTCGTCTCAGTACCGCAACTCCTATATTTTCAATCGTCATTTCCATTATGATGCCTATTTTCCTTTTAAAATTCCCGTATCTTTGAAGCTGATCCGATCGTTTGCGCCTTATATCTTCCATCCGGTCATTTCTCCTTTCAACGTCCAAAATTCTTTCAACCCCCTGAAAGGTCGATGATTCGTGCAGATTGGCTGGCACCTTACGTATCTATATCAATCTGATTAAACCGGTCAAAATGTCTTTGAGACAAACCATGGAATTGTTACCCGTGCCACCTCAACCACCACCTCAACCACCACCACCACCACCACAATCTTCCGATGTAGCTGCAACCGGGGCCAATCCTCTCGTTTCAGATCTGGCTGCAAAGCAGGATTCGGACGACGCACAACCGGATATTCCCGCCCCAGCTCGTTTGGTCTCGTTTTTTCTGCCTCGTGGTACCTCAAAAGTGGTCTATATTACCAGGTTAGATCAGATATCACCTCGAAGAACTTTGTTTGGGCTATTTTTACGGAGGGTTGTTCATTTATCAGTAACTCTCTTTCTTCGGGTCCTCGATACGCGAGTGTGATTCACTTTCATCTGTGTGGTGTTACTGCGATAATAAATACTACTCTGTAAGTCAAGTTTTCTAGGCATTCATTCTCTTTTGTCCCGTCAAGCAATACGGTAAGATGTGTATTATTCAAGTCAGGTCCGACAAAAATTCGAGTTGAAAACAGGAGGCGGAAGGCGTGTGCAAGTTAAAACTTCGAGGGCCGAGGTCATGTTGATGCGATAAAAAATTAATAAGACAATGATTTCGATAAGGAAAACCATGTGCAGAAATTTTGTTCATCCAACTGTATGCGGATAATACTACTAATAATATAAATCAATACTTTCAGGCCTTTCGGAAGGTAAGCTTTGCCTGACCGACGAGTCACCATGCGATTCTTAGAAGGACTTATCATCCATTCACGCTCGTAACGACTCAAATGATATTCTAGTGAGAGACCGAGAAAGGAGCGTACTAGTATGGGGATGGTTGGACAGAAGAGTACCGGGCACGCATGCCTGAAAAGCGGCAATAACTACGAAAGCGGTCGTGTGCTTCCGGGAAAATTTTCCTCATCCAGCCGTATGCGAAACATAATACTGAACATGAAAACCATGTGCAGAGTACTCCAAAGTAAAGGAAACGGTTTGCATCATCATCATCACCATCATCATCATCATCATCGTTCGGTGGTAAACAGTAAGGCAAGCCTCACCGACCACTGCCTTTTCCCCACAGTTACATGTTCCCATAAAAGGAGTGAATATCCAAAGGGAACAGTGAGTGGACCTACACAGGCGGGAAACGATAACAATGCTGCAGTAGCCAATATAAGGAACACAGTCTAACTGTACAAACGCACGTGTTTTCAATCATTCTGATTCGATAGAAAATGACAACACAATCGCCACAGTTCGCGGTTCATTGTCATATACTTCAATCTCCCCAGCCACCTAGTTAACAGGTCTTCCGGATCCCAACCACGAAGATGTGAGACACCTGCTTCACCTATGCTCGCTGTATATTTTCTCATCCCTCCTTGCCTCGTCGTCTGCTGACCTCCACATGGGTTCTTCCACTCCGTGGGAGGAACGCGAAATAGTGCGCGGTATGGTGGACGAGTGTTCGCCATAAGCAAAATGTGACACAAGCAGCGTGGTCTACTAAGCATCATACGCTGAGATAAGGTATTCTCAGAATTGGCACCTGGTACTGCATTCCTCACCCCCATATTACTCGCCCGGTCACTCCACCCAATCCTAGGAATACTACATGGATATCGCTGATCGGAAACCTCAAAGCGACGAACATATCCGACACGCATACTTCGTGTCTCGCAACCATGCAACAGAACTGAACAGGGCGCACTGTGGCACAGTACACACGACGCCACTAGCGCTTCAGTCCAACGTGTGGCTATCGTTTGAGACGCAACTACCAAGGTAAGTTGAACGGTTCACCGTCGTTAGTTCCTCATCATCTAGTACCAAATTTGGCACTACTGTCGTCCAGTCTTCCAACAACACTTCAAACTCTGAAGGTATGAAGCACATGTCAAACCTAGCAATCGATTTCGAAAGTCTGTCTAGTGTACGTTGTGCATGGTCTGCGAATTCGAACAGGCACACAACGTCAAACTGGGTCACACAACTTCTCACTATTTTCCAGTTCGACTCCCACATTCTGAAGACCTATTAAACCATCATCCATTACCTTGTACATGACGAAATAAACAAGAACGGAGGAACAGGACATCCTTGTCGAACACCGCTAGTCGTTTCGAATGAACATCATAGTTCACCGTATACCCTAATGGGAGTACAATGCTTGCAACAGGTTCACGAACTTCGCTAGCATACCCTTCCGATGGAGAGCACTGAACGCTGCTGGTCGATCCACGGAGTCGAACATGTCTTTCAAGTCCGGAAAGAGTACGATCGAAGGGCAGCGATGTGTGGCGCGTTTCCAGTAACTGGCAAAGAGTGAATAACTGGCGGGTGCCACGTCGACCTTTACGAAATCCGTCTTGCTGTTCGTTGGTGTTACTCTCTCCAATCGGTGTCAAACGGCGCAGCATTATCGAAGCTAACACCTGAGTAACTATTGAAA
>LUCM01002002.1:38691-51853 GCA_008360955.1 Fasciolopsis buskii | reverse complement strand
GCTCTCTCAAACAAGAGTGTCGATTTCATCATAAAACTCGTCTTTTTGCGTGTGAGTACTGCAGTCTGTTGGGGTGTATGGCGAGACGACAAGGATATTGCACTCAATGCAACTATCTCTCCGAACGCCGATTGATCCTTGGAGTCTCACGGCGCACAAGCGACTGTTAACCGAGATCCAGTCTAACAGGGTTGCTTCAGCCTTCTCACTTAGGACCATTCCTACACCGATTTGACCCACAGTTTGAGCTGCTTTGTTTCCTGAAGTGTGCAAGAAATATCTTGACGAGACATTTGGCGCAGTTAATTGAATTACTCTGCTCTACTCTACTCTACTCTACTCTACTCGAATCGTGAATTGGTGTTTCACTGACACAGCAGACATCAATCGAAAGTGAATCAGTCCACTGTCAGAGCTAAACAGGCCTGTTGGTCATCCTGGATGAGAGTGCGCACATTGAAGGAGCCGAGATTCAGAGGCTGACGAGACTTGAGAAAATGTGGGGTAACAGACTGGAAACCACCTACTACACTACTTGACAATGAACCGTTGCGAGTATCGGGCGTGTTATCAATGGAGATACTATGATTAGGCAGAGAGGACAAAGAGAATGGGTTAGAGACAGAAGAGACAGGTTGAATGAAAGCGAGAGAACTCTGAGCAGTAGCATGCTTGTCACTGTCCCCCCCCCCCACCTGCGCTTGATGCAATGGGCAGTGCGGTCCTGATTAACCTGCGCGACAACCGATGCAGTATGGAATTATTTGTAGGCATACAATTCATGGGAATTGATGGAAGCTTTCTGGTATAGAGTCGAGCCACTATGCAGAAGAATGATTAGGGTTCTCAACCAAAACCTTTGGTTCTGACAAGAATCTGACCACAAGGCAGCCGGGTATCGCTGAGTGGAAGCCCTTTTATTTGGATCAATTATTCTTCCACTCATTTTTCCGACTGAGCTTCTGGCTCTGATCAACCCCGACCTTTCAGGCATGGTTGGAATTTCGGCTTGAGATAAGCTATCCCGTGTAGCTCGTTGGATCATGGAGGGCTGCAAGCCGTCACACCACTTCAAGGTCTAGGCTCCTTGTGACAGGGTAACGATTTACGAGTTAATTGGAAAGAAAACGTGTGATGCCTCAACCGGATGATAGGTGTCCATAGAAATAGGTCGATGCAGTCGATGGTGGGAGCGCGAATAAGATGCGCAACAGTGACGGCAGTGGTTTTCGTTGTCTGAGTCGCGTGCTGTGTTTTAGTTTCTGTTCCTGCCACGGAGTCGAAAACCCATGTGGAATTTAACGGTTGATGCGGTAGTCGAGAGAGAGAGATATAATTTACAATTTTAGTAACTAATGTAGGCGTGTCATATCCGTTGTTTTTGTCCGTTGGATGGAGAAGCTGAAGGGAACTGTGATGATTAGAGATCGTGTTATCATTTTCTACCGATATAGGATGACTGAAAAATATGCGTGTGTGCATTTAGAGTGTATTTCGTTTATTGGCTACTGGAGCATTCTTTTCCGAAGCGTGTATGTTCATTCCCTGTCCACCTAACATATTCTTCCCTTCTATGGTAACGTGTAATACGGTGGGAAAGGCCGCGTTCAATGAGCTTATTCTACCGTTTAACGCTGAAGGATAATTATGACTAACGTCAGCGGATGGATCGTCACAAATGCGCGTCGAATGGCGCTACAAAAGATGTGCAGGGTTGTAACTCAGTCATTCGACATGCAAAGGATTTGCCACATGGTGGTCATTGGATTATTTAACCGCATAGTTTAATGAATTAAGCTTGAAAACGAGTAGCTTATCAGCCTAACCACAATCTTCCTCTAACCTCGATTACTGGTCAGTCAGTTTGAATCTTCTCGGTGAATCAAAAATCGCATCAAGCATGGCGCCGCAAAGTGTACTGTGAATCGAATAGAATTCATTTTTGCCAGTGAAATAAGCGATTTGCTCATTCGTCCGCCTATCTACCCATCCATCCATTTGTTTGTTCATTTTGTTTTCATTTCGTTCATCCTGAATTCCCACTAATCGTCTTTGTCTGGTGCCGACCCAATGTCGCTGCCAAAAGCACTCTCTGATGACGTGTACATTGGGACTTTTCTATTCGACCTTACACTGTCCTGTCTTTTTTCCTTTAGACTACGTGAATGACTCATAGTCCTCCGTGTTTTGTCTCGATTCACTTATTTACCATTCACTGGTATTTCATTTATGTTTCACCTGGCCCGTTCCTATCTTCGTCAGGAATCGATTGATCAGTCGATCAATTTAGAATAGGGACTGATCAAGAACAAATGTGTGAATAGTAGGAGGTTAGTACCCGCGCTTCTTTGGGGGAATTATTTACCGGCTGTCTCCATTTCTGTTCAACTTTTGTTCGTCCCTACTTTGGCTTGAATAGTCTATCAGACGATACCACCATGGTTTTCAAAACGGCGTGTGTCGTATCGTTTTTGGCGAACTCGCCTAAGGAAAAAATACTGTTGTAGTCGGGATTTCGAGTCGTTTCTCAGGCTGTATATTTTCTTTGCGAAAATATTAGAATCAATCGAATGCGATTTTTCCATCCATTGACTTATTTGGTGTTGAACATAGGATCAGATAGAGGTGGGATTCACGATGTTTCTCCTATCTTCTTTCATCCGCTGTCGCTGCCAATCTCTTTACTGCACTCGACTTTATGGGGTCGCATATATGCCTCTCATTTACCCCCGTGTTTCCCAGGCGTGACGCTAGAATAACAAGACTAAAGAAGTCCTTTTCTTGCTTCAGTACCAATAGAATATGTCTGTGTTACGCAGTATCTCACCACTGTTCTACTGTTTTGATTATTTTGTAATTCCACATGGATCTGTTCTCTCACATTTCTTTCGCGCCTTGTCATACATAGACCATGCAATCAGTTCAGAATTGCTGGTTCTGATGGAGGAGAGCCTAAATGACTGTTTCAGACTTTTTCAAACGGCTTATGAGAAAAATACGAAATTAAGAGTGCGAGTCTTCTGTTGGCTCAAAAGCCCCAAGACTGATCCGGATCAGGTAGTAGACAACCCTAAATCAGAACGCTTATTCTCAGTGATGACACCCAATGACACTCGTAAAGTGAGCAAGCTGGTGCGGAGTGATCGCTGATTTGCGGTAATGATAATGAGGGAACTCAGTCTAAACGAATGCGTGGGGTGGAAGTGCAGTGCGCGCTAACCACAGTGATGTACTAGCTTTTGCAAGAATTTTTTGTCTGGAATTTTTGTGGAAGTTTCGGGACTAATCAGACTTTTTTCTTCAGTATTATTATAATAGAGGAGACGTAAGCTATTCAGTTGAACGTCGATGCTGCATCTTCTCCATAGACCGTTTTGGAACTTAGAGCCACCACACTTCCAATTTCCAGTTAACGTTTGACACTATATCTGTACCATCTCCGGAGGTAGAGACACAGAGCGATGGTAAAGAGCTGTGTTGCAACAGAATAGATGTGAGATATCGTCTGATAATGATAAAGGCAGTTATCCTATTGATGTAGAAATATCAATTTTGTTTCAACAGCTTCCTAACCGCTGCACTCCAGATTCCGTTAACCCCAGTTAACCAATACGGCTTTGGGGGGGGGGGGTGCAAAAGTGCGGGATGAGAAATTTATTCGCAGACAACAGGCATGGTGTGAAAGCTGATTGGCGTATCTTGTGATTGAATCTTACTGGGAGAGGCCGTCGATTGAGTTGAACTTCGTTTTCAGAACAAAGAAGCCAGTGATCGTGACCATACTAAAATTTTCCTCTTATTTTGATACTTACTTTAGGATAGAAGATATGACCAACTGCGTTTCATTTTGGAGCGAAAGCCATCTTTTGTATGTTTACAACAAACCCCTTCCTTGGAATGAAGACAATGGTCGACTCTGTCGACTGGGGATCTTTTACCCTTTTCTTCCAGTAGAGTATTAGATTGGACAAAAAATTCATTCTCTGCGTTCCGAAAAAGACGGTTGGATGCCAGTTCGCCTACCTTGGACACGCCAGCCGTCCTCACTGTTCAGCTGTGTCATATGAGTTAGCAGTTTCATTTCCTTCCAGTAAATCCCTTCATATCATTATCCTATTACTTAAACCCATCTGATAGTGATGCCAAAACTGACGTGTTAGCTGTTCTACTGCTAAGGCTACTTGATCAGCATCCATAAGTTAACCCAGTTGTTTTTGGCGTTTATAAAGTCACAGGTGTTTGCATCAGTTACTTTACCACCCAGGAATCACTAGGTAGAGAATTTTGTCCGCTTGTTGCTATATAAAACTGGGTGTCGCGAACAAAATGCATTATTCCATTCGGTTTTGTCTGTTCCCATGGGCTTCTAATTCGAACGGATTCTGCTTGAACCATCTTATCAGTGGGCCCGTCAATCAACACCACCGGCCTGCATGTTGAACATTACCACAATTTCCTCGGTCCTAGATTTGAAATGCATTTCTAACAGACGTTTCTGATAAGCACTTGTTTTTCACGACATGCTCGAAGCATTAATGCAACGGGACGGGCGTGTCCTGTAGCCGCTGGGATCCAGTACACGAACGGCAGGAGGGCGAATTGGCAACAGTGGCCGTAAATCTTATATATATATATATATATATATATATATATATATATATATATATATATATATCAAGGGACCGGCCCAATATTCCTTTCATTGTCCCAAGTGTGCTTTCTCAAAGCTCCTTTACAATACCATAAACAAGAAGAATCCATGACCGAAGAGTGTAATCAGTAAAGAGGCGATCAACAGTAAATTGGTGTCTACCGTCTTTGTAACCAAATTTCACGGTACACAAACCGCTTGTCTGTCTGTCTGTCCTCTCAGTGAGTCTTTCAGTAACCAAGATGATAAAACATAGACATTTGGAGACGATCGACTGAGTTCCAGGGTCATGGTTCTCGGTTCCCCTTTCCTGGTGACTGTGGATTATGTCCCTTTCACTACACTCATGCGTTAAGTATGCCATAACATATTTAAAGAAATAAATTACCATTGGTGACCACGAAAACACTATGCAACTGTTTCATTCCTGTTAAGAATCATCAATAATTCAAAATCAATTAGTATAGGTATACTGCCGGTTTTTTGGTACTTTCTATCATGAGACAAGTTCGGATTAAATCAGTCCGAATTATTTGTATTTAGTTTCCGTTGCCAGTCATTCACACGAAATTAGGCCGTACAGTCCGTATCAAAACCTGTCCAGCTGGAGATGGTTGCTTTCAATCTGGGAATTTCAGTACTCCAGACTTCGTGTTTTCACATTTCTCTATTCTTGAGCGCTTTCCTCCATTAAAATTGAAACCACTACTTCCAGCTTTTTTATTTACGTCGTGCAACACACATTTTCTTTATAAATAATTCACTCGATCACCAATATAGCAGTCGAATCCACAATAAGACAATTCGGTAGAGTATATGAGATGGCTAGATCAATGCGATTATGCCGTCCTTGGCCGATCTTGGCTAGCCCATTCCTATCTACTTTCTGTGCCTTTCATGCAATCTAAAAAGTTCAGTTTTCCTCTGATCACTACGTTTTATTTCAAAAAATAAGTCCCTCCTGCAAGCTGTACCGAATTGAGAGATGCAACAACGCGTCAAAAAGCACGTGATTATTAGCCCGCCTTCATCGTGATGCTTCATCGCGAACAAGTCCAATGAATGTTCATCAATTCCACGTTCTTTAGGAAACCGAAGTTCTGAATATCTGACATGTATCTGATATGTTCAGGGTGTAAAAAGTAAAATATACCAACCTCTTAGAGAGGGTCTGATAAAAAAGTGGTCAAGGGCAACTGTTCGAGTCGAACGACGGGACGTCGAGAATAAACACGGTCTGATCGATTTCTGATGCGTTGCAGTTCTGGTGGCACGGGTCGAAAAAAACTAAATCAACCTAAACGTTTGGTTATGTTTGTTTGCCTCCGTGCGTGCTTAATTGTTGGAGCGGTAAGTGTACCGTGCTCCGCGCTATACTAATTATTCACTGTACTTCCAGAGTAATATTTGGGCGGCATTGGTGGGATGTTGTAAATGACTGCCCGAATCGATGAATTCTTCAGCGGTTTGTACGTGCTTGCGTGTGCATGTCTGTCTGTGTGCGTATGCGTTCGTACATAACATTGTCACGATATTTTGATGTGATCATTATTATTGATACCGATTCATCCGTACGTCGACCGGCTTGTACTAACTGATCATTTTTGACAAAAACGTACATACGATGAAGCGGAGCAATGGTACGAATAAATTTTTTCCCATTCCAAATGAAGTGACACAATCTGATTCGTAAACCCCGTAGTCAGTATGCACTGCATATGCGAGCGTAGGTGTGTAAACGTATGTGTTAATGTGTTTCTGTCATCGTTCTAAAGAGTGAGGAGTAAGAAATAAAACATACGACAGCTTAACAGCTCTTAAAAAAGGTTCGAAAGCTGTATAACATCTCGGACAGAACCTCGTGGTGGAAAGCCGAACATCCCGTCCACAGTAGGTGGGTGATTTATGCAGGTAGAAGAACTGCCTCGAAGAACATAATTCGATGTAGCAACTGCGAAAGGGGACGGTGAAGCAACAACCCTGCAATGGGCCAGTGATCACAGGTTGGGGGTTGGCGAAGTAACCTTCCGCTAAGCCCGAACAAGGGTTGAAAAAACGGAATACACCTTAATGCAGTATTCAAACACGGGGTGGATTTGTGGACGACGTGTGGATAACCGGGAAAGTTGCAAGTATTTACTTACCGTTTTAATGACAGTACTACCATTTCCGGCAGACAGGTAGAAATATTTCGAATCTGTCAGAGCAGTTGACCACAGCATACAGGATCGACGAACATCTTACAAGGGGATCCAGTGGAACACAATCAGACAATCGCACTTCATCTAATCAAGACGGTCTATTATTTTAGGTTTCCATGCACTTTTGCCATGTCAAAGATCAGGCACCTTGGCCCATCTTCGAACCATTACCGCCTCGGAGAAAAGAATACAAGAGTCGGTCTGTGAACAGGCGCACCAAATGTCTCAACCATCCTAACCGATTCAAATTTAGTCACCGTTCGAATAACTGATTTCTACGATCAAATATTCACACAAAACCTCAGAAACTACCAATACAAATCTCCCACCGTATTCCACGAATATCACGAAGACGACGGCGATCAAACACCAGACATTTTCGCACATCTGCCGTCAACAGTGATGTTTCATGTTTCCGTATATCGGGACTGACCTTACCGTTGTTGTATTTACTCCACCTTTGATCGATAACCGGCTGCCACACTGACTCCACACATGCCTCAGATTAGTGAATGCCGGTCGAGCCTTCTGCATACGCGGCGACACTTCATCCAACATACGACCAGCAGGTGAGATGCAACTGCCCAAGTAACTAAATCTGTCTTCCTCACCCAAACTTCCCCCTGCAAGAACGAGATTCAGATTTGAGTCAAATCAGTTCTGTAACAGCACTACTCTACACTGCCAAGGTTCAAAACCCACCCCAAAAATGTTTACGTTTTCACTGTGTGATCCAGAAAAGCTTGCATTGAGTAGAACAGCCGGCTGATAAGGAATACTGTTCTACTAAAAGCGAATTTAAGTGAGATTACTAAGAATTCAGACGGCCCACGGATTCCTTCTCAGAACTCTCACCGGTAACTTCGGGCAGTAGTGCATTGCAAGGAGCAGTTTACTTAGCCCAATGTGAAAGTGGGCTCTCCGTTATGCCTGCAAAAGAAACAAAGCTGGTCAGTACCAGTTCTTCATTAGGAATGAAAATGATCATTTCGATGAAGTTCCTTAAAATGGCTGATTACTGTCACAGTCAAACTGCACCAAATATGGTTCAACGGTTCGCGCATCCCCATGACTCAACGAGCTCTATGGAGTGGCTTATCTGAGATCGAAAGTCCAGTCATGCCTGAAACGTCGATGGGTAGAAGTCTGGCGAGGTGGTCCCCTCGTCTTACAGGTTTAGGTTGTTTTGAGCTGGCAGTTCAGCTGGAAAAATCAGTGGAGGAATGGTTGACCCAAGTTGGTGGACGTCCACTCACTCACTTCCCGCTGCCTTGCGGAGAAGTTCTTTTTATCATCAAAGCCTTTAGTTGATGATCTTAATTGTTCATTTGCTGGGCTGTTGTACCTCCTGGCAGCATCCATCCACCACTTCTTATGAGTTACACGACTGCAAATAATTCTATGCTGCATCGGACGTCGTGCAGGATAATCCGGACCGGGCTGTTCATTGCAACCAGTGGGGTGGATAGTGATAAGCATGCGTCTCAGAATTTATTCTCTTTTATCCTTTTTATTTTCTTTCTCCGACCGCTCCGCCTACTCAGAATGGTCCTACTGCTATATACTTGATACGGTTTATTTTCAAATAGTGTCGAGGTGGTTTTCAATTTGGTAGCACACATTTTCTCAATCTTCGTCAGCCTCTGCCTGAATCTTAGCTCCTTCATTGTGTGCACTCTTTGATGGTTGCCGGTCAACAGACTTGTTTAACGCTCACAGTGGGCTCAATTTCGATTGATGTCTGCTGCGTCAGTGAAACTCCAGTAGTGCAATCCAACTAACTGCGCTAATACCTCACTAATATATTTCTTGAATATCTTAAGAAGCGAAGTACATCGAAAGTGAACAAATTCAAAGCCTGTTCAAACCTTGAATCGTGGGGTGTCTGGTTTACATTGGATTATCCTCAGGCATTTCAGTATGGTACTTCCTTCAGACGTGGAGGAGTTAAACAGTAATGTACGAATTACCGTAGGATAATAAGACCACAAGCAGTTGTGTCGGAAAATATCAAACTGAACTGAGATCCAGAAGAATGAAGACACGATCGGTCGGGCTGTTCGTCGACAGCCTTTCAGTGGCCGTAGCTCTCTTCCTGAAATATTTTACACTTTTCGTTAAACATCCGGAGGTTACCTCACAGTATGGGATACACTCGCTTCCAGTTGGAAGCAACCTCAAGGGAGCCGACCTCTTGTGGGTAAGATGTGTGTGTGTCTGTGTGTCTGTGTTTCTGTGTGTAATCGTTAATATGAGAGGTCAACAATGAAAATGGAGAAGACCACATGCGTCGATGGGATGGGTGTGTGGGTGCACGCGGTTGTGCAGCTGATCCATTTGTTACAATCTGTGTCATTATCGGCCATGTCAGGTATCTGTCTGTCTGCCATTCGTCCGAGTTTAAGCGAGTTAAGACATCGATTAATCATGCAAAGGGTCGGTAGCGAGCAGTGGGTGGTTTTCATTGATGACGACATGTAAACGAACTTAGCTGGGTAGTTCTCATTAGTTTGGACGGCAACTGGTGGCATGGTGGCAACATGCCTTCTAGTTCGAAAACCCGGGCTCAAATCCTGTCTGGGGTGATGGTTGTACACCGCGGATGAGCTCTAACACCAGCAAAACTCGAGTCTGGTGCTTCCCAAATATGAGGTTGATCAAATAGTCTGGGGGTTTGTGCGCGAAAGGTGGAGCCCGAAGAACAGTTGGTAAGGCGTAGAGAATAAATAAATGAATGCCAGCAGAACCTGATGTGGCCAGGGTTCAGAGCGAATAATGAAACGGGGGAATCAGAATCGATTCTGAGGACCAGAATCAACACAGTATATTTCTTTGTTTCAGTGCCAAAATCCACAGTTCACGAGCCGTAATTCACTAGCCCATGGGTCTCAAGTAGTGTAAGGCACGTTAACTTTTACACACAGACCTTAGATGTCATAGAACGTGGTCTGCTCGCTGAATTACATAGCTCGTTGAAAACAATAGGTATCTATCTATCTAGCTTGTTAGAAACCATCATCAGCTCATCACTCGACTTGAATTCGAACCCTGGGTGAACGAATTTGGATGCAATACGTTATCTACTAGAATATTCGGAATGGCTGTTAACTTTCCAGGTATTCCCTGCGGCTGGATTTCTAATAAACCAGACGAGACAGCTGCACAATAATTCGATAGTTCTCAGTGGCTGATGCAGCATGGGTACTTTTTTATGAACTTTCTAAAAATGAATGATTATACATGCCCGTCTTAGTGTTTGTTTGTCATGCAAAAGACACGCGGCGTAAAGCGTATCCATGGAATGTGTCGATCCGCATACACAGTGCGTTCCGCTTGAGCTGTTTGCTTGTGTGCATGTGTATTTGCATAGGTTTACCTGTGCGCGTCACCGTGCAATAACTATCAGAACTGGAACTGGGGAAAGTCCTTAGGTGGGTTATTTTCCTAATTCATCTGAATCACTTTGGTAGTTGTAGAGGGGGTGGCCCAGCGGATAAGGTCGTGACTTTTGGACGTGATGGTAGGCGGGCTCGAATTCTCCCACCGCTGGTCAACTTTCCCACTTGGCAGCCCTCTGATGACCGTGATCTCTTTCTTGAAAATGATGTACAAGACTGTTTCATTAATAAAGGAAGTAAAAGGTAAGATATGTTGAATCGGAAGGCAACATGACTGCGGCGACGTCACTTTGATTACGCCAGTCGATTGTCTGAGCGAAACGCCGCATGGAAGAGTTGATTACTGAGGAGACGGGCCCCTTTAGTCAATTCACTAATCTACCGGTGAATGTCGACCTTAGAAAGCGAGTATAAATGATTAGTTTTTGGCTAATGAGAGATTTTGTCTGTTCGATTTTGTGTTTCTCCTTAGAGCTAATGAAAACTAGTGATAACGAATTGGAGATTGAACAAATTGGCGATATCAGGACAGAATCCTCTCTTTTTTGACGAATCATAACAAGAATCCCGGTTCAGGTCGCGCAATCCAATAGCAACATTCTAAGATTGCATTTAGTAGAATTTCCTGTTTGTTTACGCACTAATTCCCTGTGTCTTGAATGCTTCAGAGTCCAATAGAAGCAAGGGATGCACTATGCACAGTTGTTTCACATCATGCTGGAAAGCGAGAACTTTGTAACTAGTATTCAACGAGCTTCGATTGCGGACTGAAATCGACAACTCTCAAATGTGAATCATGCATGTCTATCTGAACTGTCACTCGGCAGCTTATTTCACATCGAGAATAGTTGTTAGATTTCCCCAGTACGACTATTGTTCATCGCAGATTCTCCCGTCATTGCAATACCAGATTTTTGAAGCAATTTGGTCAATCTGAGGCCCTTTGCTATCCTCTCCTTAAGAAATAAAGTATTTTCATTAAATACCTGTAGATTACCAATATCTCGGGCCTTTGAACGACATTTCCGTTGGCTGTTCAAACACAGACTAAAGAGTGGGCTTTATTTCATTAGTCCACAGTTTTGTTTGGCTGTTTACATCAAACTCCGAGAATTCATCTATTGGTTTGAACACTCTACCAAAACATTCATCCATTGCAGAATTGAGCAAAACTTTGATCATTGATGAAATCCTTCAGTGAAATCAAAACATTTTGTTGTGAATAGAATTGTATGGTTGTTCTCCTTGACCAATATAAGGTTGAAAAAACTTTGGTTGATCTAACAGCATCCATCCGTCGAGTCGTGCTCGTTACCAATCATAAAAACAGTAGCTTGTGGCATATGGTGTCATTCAGCCTGCCATGCAGTTATCTGTTCTCCTAGGGAATGGTATTGACACGTCGGATCCACTTCTTTGCTTGAATAACAAAAATACTTCAGTTGTTCCATAGGTCGATTTCGATTGTTCGCCTACCCAAGAACAGCACCTGGTGATTGATCCCAAACAGTGACGTTTTATCAGCTCCAGGAACGCACCTTCTGGATCGAAATCATTGGATCCGAAAAACCTTGTGGATGATCATTGAACAATGCGGTAATTCGGAGTCGAGGAGATAGAATAGATAAACATCAATGTCTGGGAGTTCTAGCATCACCGGTGTATGATCTCTCGAGGCCTGAACGTTGTCGATAGTAACTTGAACTTTCGAGCCAATCATTCCTGCTCTCCACTATCAGTCTTGAAAGACTTTGCGATTTCGTCGCTTGACTTCCCTAGTCGCCGCGTTCCGATTGCAACCTAGGCAACTGTCTCTCATGTAAGCACCACGTGAACTTTAGTGAACAGCTAAACAATTGGAAATCTAGAAACTCTTCTCTCGCAATGATAGACTGAGTCCCGTGAAATTGTATTTTGGCATATTCAAATGGAAATATTCCTAATTTACGATTTTGAGTCTGTGGGCCAAAGGTTAGTCCGAAAGGTTATATTTGGCGGACGGTGTTTATGGTGCCTCATATGAGTGAGAAATATCCGTAAAATGGTGGAATGTGGGCTAATTAGGGAGTATTAACCTGATTAGCTTAGAGTTGATAAAATTGGGAAGCTTTACATTCCGATGGCCTGATGGTATTTTGATTTAGGTTAATTGGGTGAGTACCTGACCAAGGGAGATGCTTCGCTGTAGCTGATATTCTTTGTTCGCCTATCCCGTCGTGCACAATTCAGCTGCTTTCTCGAGTGGAAAAATGAAGTTGGTACGTGTTCTGCTGCTTATTGGACCAAATGTTATCCTTTTTCTATCTATCTACCTGTCATCGCAACTGGACTGGAGGATAATGTCTGATTGTTGCTTCGCCAGCATGGACTCTAGTTTGTTTTGTAGTTTCCTGATAAAGACGCCAACCCCGTGCGATGCGTCTTGCCTGCTCAACGAACAGACAACGGGGAAAAACTTCTCCAATTCTGTGCGGAAATAACTTATTCCTGTCTCGTACGAATTTCCGACATAGGTCGCGTCGCACGCGATATGGTGCTCTAATGCGACGATTAGTCTGAGTCAGGTCGACCATGTTGTTGGCACTGTTCTGTCCAGGATTGTAGATCATACTGGACCATGTACGTCAAATCGGACCATGTGCTTGTTTTAATGCGAATTTTGTTTCAGCTCAACGCCCATCGACGCAAGTCACAAACCCAATTGGTCATCGAGCGTCTGTCTGATTCGGCTGTTGACAACAGCTATGAACAGAAACTATCCGACGAACTAAGAACTCCGACATGCAGCAATGTAGACAAGCAGTGGGATCAAATTAAGCAGGTGATACATTTGGTAGCAGATTTCGCCTGTGGTTCAAAATCTAACGTTCAACAGAGACAATGGATCTCGCAAGAGTCGCTGAGTCTATTGG